>JAUCMS010000079.1:2585372-2665248 GCA_032357445.1 Enteromius radiatus
ATAGATAGATAGATAGATAGATAGATAGATAGATAGATAGATAGATAGATAGATAGATAGATAGATAGATAGAGATAAGTGTTAATATTTACAGTATATTAATAAGTAGCCTAATTTGCTTATTTATTTCCAATGGTTAAGGCTGGTAACAATTTTAATAGGAAAGTAAAAATGTTTATGTGAAAAAAATGTATTTCCCCTCAGAAGTTAAATTGTACGTTAAATGGTTATACATTGCTCAGTCAATGTGACCAATTAAAAAAAAAAACTTACAATAAATATATATTAAATAAATAAATAATTGTCAGGTGATTGTTAAGGCTATGGTCCCTTTAACACATTCTGTTGATTATAATGTTGCACCTAAATATCTGCTAATTCTTAGTAGAATAGACTAGTAGGGTTAGGGTTAGAATAAGTTAATACAGTGTAACCTACTAGTAGTTAGTTGACTTGAAGGTGCAAAGTTACTTGTTATCAAAATAGTGTTGCTCTATATTTTATAGTGTTATTAAAGAGACTGTGTTAACATTTATATTTGTATTAATAAGTAGCCTAATTTATTTGTTTGTTTATTTGCGTTTGTCAAGGCTGGTAACAAATTACAAATAGAAAGGTAGAATGTTCTCATGAAATCAAACATCTGAATTATTATTTATAAATACGTCAACAGCTTTTTAGACGCTTCGTGCTGACAAGTAGGCTACATTTTAATCGGGTATGGTGGGAACAACTCAAGTAAATGTGAAGTCCTCCCTCAGATCTCTAGGTAAACAATCTTGCGTTTCTCTAAGACAGACGTATTCATTTAACAAACAGTCTCAGCTTGAACATCTGAATGCAGCTGGTTGTGATCATCGGAATCCGGATGTGATGAAAATGTTTGAGCTCAAAGTTTCTCCAGCAGCAGCAGCTCGAGCGCGCGGGAGTCTCGCGCATAAACTCATTATTCAGCGTCTGCTTGACAGGGATTTTTGTATCATTTTTGAGAGGAATCTGATAGTTTTTCAGAGTTTTGATCCTAAACAGGCAATTAAGAAAACTTTTTCTAACGGGACTTCGTTTCGCCTGAGGAAAGGATGGGAATAAAGGCGTTTGGGAGTTAACATGTTTGAAAGGTAACCAGCAAACTTCAAAATGATTTGTTACATGTTTAGCAAACAAATAACAATGACTTAAGAAGTTGATAAGATGTTTAGGAGCGTGTTTGTGACACTTTGAGTTTCGGTTTTGGAGACAAAAACCTAAGCCAAACTTTCCACTAACTTTTAACGACATTTCGCCGTATGACGTCACTCCGTAAAAAAAGATATTGGAGTTGAGTTTGTTTACTGTACCGCAGTGAAAAGGCGATTGCTTTGACCAAAGTTTGTTGTTTTCTTACAGGTTTGAGGGCTGATTGCGTGGGGGATTGTTGTTTTTGGGTGCGTTTAGTATCTAAACATCTGGCTCATGTCCTCGGAGACTATTTTACCTCCGGAGGGGCCTGAAGGGCCAAAAAAGCAGCTACAAGAGGAGACAAACTCACTTCTGTCCAAATCAACAGGTGAGAGACTGGATTTTTCCCTTTTTGAGATTGTGATTCCTGTGTGTATCATGGAAGTGCGGACATTTTTAATGTATATATTTGAAGCATGAATGACAAATTGGATGTTTGTATTGAGGCTGAAATAATGGATGCATATTTGTAAACTGTACTTTATAATGCTTGTAATAGGGTGGACTATGCAAAAGTGAGATTTTGCATAATAAAAATCTTATATATATATATATATATATATATTTTTTTTTTTAAGTGATGCTATACATTCTCCAAACAATTATTAATATGGCTTTAGTGTGATCATAATTGGTATTTGAACAGTAAGTAACTATATTTCACTTGCATCTGTTTTTCAGTTGTGATTTCAGATGTGAAATCGTCAGTGATTTTTAATTTATAGCAAATATGTGTTGAATTAAACAGAATTCATAGCTGCGATTTAAATAATATAAAACATGATTAGTGCAGTTTTATTTTATATTTATCTATTTATGTTTTATTTTTTAATTGATTATTTGATTATTTGTCCTGCTTTACCTGGTGTCCCATTCTTGCTGAACCCACATGCAACTGACTGACTTGCATAAATAACAACTAGCAAACAGATTCCCCATATGTATGTTGCGCCAGTAGGCATGATAATGTTTTCATTATTTTCCAATAAAGATGGAAGGAGCGCCTTGGTAACTATTAGCAGGAACCACTGCCAATTATAGTTTTTAATTAACTTTCTAGTTGCTTGTGAGATTATCACATGTAAAATAAGCTTGGCCCCCCCTCTTCTTCTTTTTTTTTTTTTTTCCTTACGCGCTGAACCGTTAACCATCCTATTTATACCAAGCATCATTATAGCACTGTCAAAAAATGGCAAAGTAGGACAAAGTAAGCAATCACAGGCTCCGGTGACAAATGGATTTTTGTAGGGCTTTCAAAGTCTCTCCGTTAAAACTGGATTTCCCTCCCGGGGGACTGTGTATGCTTGGAGAATAGAGCAATTTATTTCAAACTGTAATCACTAAATACAGCGATGCATCACAAGGCTGCTGGTACTGTATGTGAGTTTGAGGAGTCATGGCTGGAATAAAGGGTTTCCATTCATCAGCCTCAAGCCTAGATGAAGTGATATCAATCTTTGTATCTAGAGCTACTGTATTGTATTGATCTCGTCTCATAATATGCTGTAACGAGGGCTGTAGAAAGGAAAACCCCCAAAACGAAACACTTCAGTCTCACCAAAAGTGAAAACACGCTTCTGTCTGCTGAGTCACATGCTTTATTCCCAGCATGCAGTTGAGTGATGGAAAACCACAGGTTTGTGCTTTGACAGTACTAAATAAATGAGTGTTTTCCTACTTCTTCCATACGAGTGTGGCCACATCAAATGCAGCCTCAGATAGAACGAATTGGAGAAGCATAGCTCCAGGTTTACTCAATAGACTTGGATCCGAGTAAGTTTAAGTGCAGCGTTTAAAGGTTGCCTATCTTTTTGTATGCCTATCAGGCAGGTCTTGCTCACATCCATTTTCCAATATAGATGAATGCGCTCTTTATAGCTGTAAAAACCTTGGCAGGTAGCATGTACCCGGGAGCAGAATCGAGAAAATGAGATCCAGAGTTCTGGCCCAGGCCTACCTGATCCGCCCACACAGTTTTGCAACCGTTCACCAAAGGAATCTGTTTTATCTGGCAATTTAGAGCTCGTCTTTCTATTCTTGATACCGAGGCGAGCCAGTATGAACCTCAGCATTGACCTTTTTGCATGCTCAGCTTCCTGGCAGCCGTGAAGTAGAGCATAACTCCTAAAGAACAATCTTTTTTTTTTCATCCAGATAAATTCAACAGCTGCATTGATCAATCCACAGATGCTACAGAAACCTCCCAAACTCCAATACCAAGAGATGCCACTTCAGATGGGCAGGATCACATGACCGAGAACCACACCCGTGATGGTCTTGTTAGAAGTAAGTGTTAACAAATGTGTGACTCATGTAATCCAAACATGCTTGACATCCTTGGCCAGACTCCAGACACTTGTTTATGCATATTTTTAGTGAATGTTGCTCAAAAGTTTAGTCTTCGCCTGACTGAGAATGAATCATAACTTTCACTTCCTAAAACGAAAGCAGTGTAACAGATGCCAAAAAATCTACAAAAAAAAAAAAAACTGTTCCCTTTATGTGTTATTGAATCGGAAATATCTAGTTTTTAACTTTTTGTTTTTTTTTATCAGTTAGTGATACGTATATGAAACTCATCCAATATAAAGCATCCCTCTTGTTACTAGTCAGTACTTTGCTATAAACTTCAAAGAGTTTGTGATCCAATCTCATTTGGATTATCCACCGACATCAACCTTTGTCAGCATTTTCTACAGTTCTGTGCCACTGAAAACTGAAGCTTACATATAAAAAACCACTGATTTGATTTTAAAACATTTACTGCAATGATAATTGATTTCAGTATTTACTGCTGCGCTGATATTCTTAGCCTTTGGGGGTAGCTTTGATTTGAGATTATGATAATGAGCAATCTATATGTAAGCGCTCTGCTTGCTTTTTGTAGTTAGTAAGATAATGCTATAGGTGCAGAAGCATTGAGTCTTTGCATTAGTTTGAGTGAAGTGTGTGTTGATTAAAAGAAAATGTGCTGAAATTGAACCAGCGTCTTTCTATTGCAGTGAAGTTGTTACTTTCTCTTGTTCTCCTGCCAAAGTCCCAGAAGCCTAGTGAGCAAGGATATCCCATTGTGGTTTGGCCTTGGTTGGCCTGGATCTGGAAATGACGGTTGAAAACTTGAATGTACTGAAATGGGAGCTCTCTTACCTGGTAAAGCATGGTGTTGCATCATAGGGACTTTTCTTGTTCTGCTCATACGGGTTTGTGCACTCTAAAAATGTTGAGTTTGATAACATCTTGGAGGTTGTTGTTCCTCATGTAAGATTGAAGTTGTACCAGCTCAGTTGTTGAACTGACTAACTCAAGGCATTGTTTTATGCAAATGAGGTCAGATGGATGTGGAGTGATGGAAAATCTCACTCATCACTGAGACGGTTGGAAATAATTAGGGAAACAAAGATTTGAAACAAAGGATGTGATTGGAAAATTCTCACCACTTGTTTTTGGAGGGGGGGGGGGGAGTCCTGACACACCCACTTCCCATAGTCCCGTTGTGTGGAAATCTGGTGGACTGTGCTAGAAACCTGTTCCCTGCAAGATGCAAGTTTGACACAAAAATAGCCTGTTTCTCATCTATCAACCTTGTTTCCTCTCTTTCTCTCTCTTGTTCTTCCTTTTCCTATCTGTCTCTCCTGCAGTATGCTGACTTTGTCCTAATTTTCTCTGTTGGAATGAATTCGTACTAGCGAGATGCTCACACTTTCAAAGATTTGGGGTCAGAAAGTGTTTTTTTTTTAAATGAGTAATTTTAATGCTTTTCAGAATGCATTCAGTTGTTCATAAATATATTCCTTTTTTAACTAAATGCTTTCTATGCATGAAAGTAACCTAAAAATGTATCACTGTTTCCACAAAATGTGTGTATTTTTTTTAACATTGATGATAAGAAGACATGAGTGTAGGAAAAAAAAGCAACTGTGCTATCACAGGAGTAAAATAAAATATATTTACTTTATTAAATGCTATTATTATTATTATTATTATTAAATAATTATAAGTGAATATCTGCAGCTGGGACTGTACAATGTATATGGGGTTGTCAGGCCTAGTATGGATAGAGTAGGGCCATAGGACAGTGCACTAATTGGATTGGGAAGTATG
Source organism: Enteromius radiatus (assembly GCA_032357445.1). Classification (NCBI taxonomy): domain Eukaryota; kingdom Metazoa; phylum Chordata; class Actinopteri; order Cypriniformes; family Cyprinidae; genus Enteromius; species Enteromius radiatus. The sequence continues at coordinate 2,590,692 of JAUCMS010000079.1, forward strand.
ATGTGATATTTCGAACCCAGAGCAGGAAATCAACTCGACTGGCCACTTTACAGAATTTTATCTTATCTTATTTTATTATATTTTAATTTTAATTTGCTAGCAGAATTCACTAAAGTTTAATCCTGCTTATTCAGCATTGTCTGTTGACTGAAATGGACGATGGCTGAACATTCTTGAGCTATCGGTTTCATTTTTAATTGCACACTGATCTGTCAGGCTGCAAAAAAAAAAGACAGTACAGTACAATCACACAGAACAAATGCATTACACATCCAGCTTCTCACAGAGTCTTATGTGTGGGATGTGGCAGCCTCCTAGCTGAAAAGCTTGTTCTGTCCTGAATAAATTTCAAGGGAATGATGTAATGATCAAGATGTGTTTAATCACTAAATTATTCACATGATTGTCAGTCATTTTCAGAATTTATGTCATTCTGTGCACCTCACCGTTTTTGTGATCTCACTCAGGGATTACGTTAAGTTTTTTTTTGTTGTTGATTTTCACGATTAGGCCTTGCTATTAATTCTCAAAATCAAACCAATATTTCTAAGAGAGTACACATGCATTTCACCTGCATTCACTTTTGAAGAGAGCTTTTATTTAGATCATTTTGGGCGGAAAGAGTTGATTGATTCAAGATGCTAATTTTTCAGACCACGTGTTTTTCAGACGCAAGAGCCCATTAGAACAGAGGAGTAATTTTCAAGTGATTACTTAGCCATGGGTCATGGAATCAAAACTGGAATAAATAGGGTGAAATGCTAGCGCAGGGGTTGATTAAAATGGCCATTGTGATTCTACCTCTGTGCTAATTATTTCCTCATTGTCTTGGTGTAGACATATTTCATATGGAAAAATTCCCAGCATTTCAATTAGCGTCCCTGCTAGTGCCGAAGCCCTTTGGAGCTCTGCAGATTTATGCGTGTAAGATTTATTTAAATGACTTTAGAGAAGAGGTGATCTACACATCTGTTAGCTATAGGTTTAACACGCCATTAGCATTTCTGATTGTTCTCATTGACCATCAGCTCGGTGTTATTTCATTCGCAAGGTGGGCATTATGGGAAATGGAGCGGGGGTTTGAACTATGCGAAGAATAATACATTGGAAAGTGGCGCCTGTCTGTTAACAAGATGTAGATTTGAGGCCCACACTTTGATTTACGGTACACCGATGCATCTTTGAGAGCGTGAACACAACGCTGCCTTTTCCAGCCAGAAAAGCACTTGAAAATGAGAGTTCAGCGGGAGGGATTACTGGCCCTCTAACAGGGTTTTGGCTTCAACATTAAGGTTAAACCCCTTTTCTATTACAGTGATCTCTCGTGATGTGCTCCCCTCCTGCCCTGCATGTTTGCAGGTTCACCGCACCTCTGCTAGGTCATTCCGTCAGGCCTCTGATCACTCGGGGGTGACCGGGGAGCCACCGACCTACTCCATTCAGACAGCGTTCCCGCCACAGCTAAAATCGATACGGCCATCTCCCGTTAAAAAGCCTCTCAGAAACAGACGAGCACCCCGTCCTTTAGCCTGATTTCTGGGCTTAAGGTCTTGATTGGCACCCCGAAGACAGAGTCCAGTGACCCACAGCTGTCACATTAGTGTAGTTAATGCCGAGATTGAAACGGAGCAAATAAAGGAACCTTGTCCATAGATATATATTTTTAATAAACTCTCCTGGCTGGCTTTAGTTGCCCCTGGAGTGCCTCTATAAGGATTGCTCTGTGTCTGGCGTCGTCCTGTATGGCCTCCAAGAGATTCAGGCTGCATCTGGATCCTTATGCAAGTCGTTTTGAGTTGTTGTTTTTTTTTTTTGGTGGATTTGGTGGAATCTTTGAGTCACTGATGTAACTGAAACTGAAAATACACCCCCAGCCTCCCTACATCTGTGTTGCTTGAATTTTTTTGTTTGCAGTTGTCGGGAGGGAGGGTGGAGCACTCTTCAACGTATGAAGTTTGGCAGCTCCCTTAGGCTCGGTCTGAGTCACGTCATAATTGATCTTTCGAGAAAATGTGGTAGCTGTGTAAAACGGCTAAATCTGTGCAAGATGTGCATTTATAACCACGTTTGTGAAGAACTTCTGCGTTTATGGCATTCTTCCATTCCACCGTGATGGAAACGGATAGAAGGGAAGGAGGTGCGGATATGGTTTGCGTGAATGTTGTTGAGGATTTCGAAACAAGGTAAAAGTAGGAAAACTCTGGTTTTGGCCTACTTTAGCAGCAACAAAAACAGGCTTTTGAATTGAAATCAGAGGAGCAAGGCAATATCCCTGTTATCTATATTCTATAGGGATAAGTTTGAGTAGGCCTAGTTTATCTATTTTAAGTGGATATTTTTTCTCATTTGCCTCTTTGTGCCCTTTTGCAGTTTGCAGATCCTCTTGAAATTGCTTACATTTTGAGCATGCCTCCATGATACTCGCATTTAAGACTATGTGTGATGTTAAATGTTTAAAAATGCATCTTTAATTAAAAAAAGAACCCCTTTAGTTCTGTTTCTATTTTATTGGCAAGCGTGCTGTACATCGGTAATCCGTTTGATGTGTGGTGAAATGCGTCCAATCAGAGACTGGTTAATCCAAAACCAGCTAAATACAGTACTTCCTTAAGATCACTCAGTCGATTAATAATTTGAAAAAAGGTTTTGCCTGTTCCATGCTATCATAGGGCTTTCTGGAGGGTTTTAATGATTTTGATGGCTAGCATGCCACATAGTGGAAATACAGATTCGAAATAGAAGTATAATTGATGTAAAGGCTTGAGCTTTTCAATCTCTCTCCTTGTCTTTGGAGTTGCCGGCTGCCTTATAAAATGTAATTAAGCAGAACAAGGTCCGAAGGGGTTATTTTTTTCTACTCAATCAGCAGCCAAATTACTAAATTTGAAATTAGTAAATCCCAGATGCCTGGCTCGGCTTGTCATTGTTACAGAGAGATGGAGTGAAAGAATAGGAGAGCGAGAGCGGGACAGACAGTGAATGACTGCGAAAAAGGGTGGCCCTGGAATATTAAACGCCTTCTCAGGTGTCACCTCTCTACAGCAGGTTTCATTCGAACAGCCAAATTTAAATGATTGTCAGAAAGAATTAAAAGTGTGCCGTAGCACAAAAAAAGCTGAGTAATAGTGACTACCTATTCATCTTCTGCTAGAAATGAGTATAAAATAAGATGTGAGCTATGGTGTCTCTCAGAAATTAGATATTGTAGGGTGCCAGCAAACCAGAGGAGGTGCCGTAATAGAGTTAAAGTAGTTCTGGCATGTGACATTTGGGGCGGCTTCAAAGAACAGGGCAATCACTGTGATCAAGACACATAGTAGTCTCAAATAAATGTATTAAAGACTCAAATTGGACCAAAAAAAAAATATAATAATAAAAATACATTTTATATAATATAATATAATATAATATTATACACTACCATTCAGAAATTGGGGGTCAGTAAGATATTTAATGACTTTTAAAGATTTTTCTTATGCTCATCAAGACTGCATTTATTAGATAAAAAAATCCAGAAAAACCTGTAATATTGTGAAATTTATTTTTATAAGTTTTCTGTGTGAATATATTTTAAAATGTAATTTATTCCTGTGATCATCATTAGTCCAGTCTTCAGTTTCACTTTCAGACCTTTCAGAAATCATTCTAATATGCTGATTCTTTGATCATTAAAATATTAAAAAGAGAAGCATTTATTTAGTAGTAGTTTACTGTTACACTACTGTTCAAAAGTTTGGGATCAGTACATTTTTATTCTTTCTTCTTTGAAAGAAATTAATACTTTTATTAACCAAGGATCTATTAAATGAACAAAGTCATAGCATAGATTTACATTTTAGAAACGTTTTATATTTGGTAAAAAAATAGTTTTTTACTTGTTATTCATCAAAGAATCCTGAGGGAAAAAAAATCACAGGCTCCAAAAAATATATTTGGCTGCACAACCGTTTCGAACATTGACAATTCTAGTAATAAATCAGGACATTAGAATGATTTCTGAAAGGATCATGTGACACTGAAGACTGGAGTAATTATGCTTTGTATCACAGGAATAAATTAAATTTTAAAATGTATTCACACAGGAAACAATTTACTGTAAATTGAAATAATATTTCACAATATTAAATGCAGCCTTGATGAGCATAAAAAAAAAACATCTTTAAAAACCATTATATTTAGATATAGATAGATAGATATAGATATAGCTATAGATATAAATATAGATGTATGTACATGTTGTGCACAATATTAGGAAAGTTCTGGGACACCTTGCATCTTTCATTTTACACTTTATGTGGTAGGTTTAGAAAAATGGATCAAGCTTGGGAAATAGATCACCTAAGTGAAAATTTAAATTCTTTTACTTCTCTTGTCAGGAAGTAAGACCTTGCCACAGAGTCGGAAGGTCAAGGCGTAAACGATTTTTAATACGCTGAAGGTTTTTTTTTTCTGTCACAACCCTTTTTAATAATATTCATTCTACTTTCCTTCCCTCTAACCAAATTCCCATGTTTTTGTTTCTATAAATACGGGGACATCATTTCAACTGAGAGCTTATATTGCTTTGGATTGAAAGGTGTAAGCTTGCCATAGGTGTTTGTTAGGAGAAATGCCACCCCGGGCTGTTTTGGGAGATGGTGGAAACTCTCCTGGTAGGTCAGTGCACATTTGCAAATTAGCATTTCAATCAGAGAGACGGGCCCATGGAGCATTAAACCGTTATTTGTGTTGCATTCATATTATACACACAGAGCTAAACAAATTCTCAGACAGAAATCCTAGACTGAATGATTATTTTTCGGTCTTTTTATTAGTGTTTTTCAAATAATGTTTGTTTTGGTTTTTGGATATTCATTTTTATATATAAATTTTAATTTAAAAAATAAATATTATGGATTTATAATATTGTCAGTTTAATATAATTTTAAAATAATTATATGTAGGGAATTATTAATATAATAATAATAATTATTATTATCATTTCAATATTTTAGATGTTATCATTTAAAAATACATTTATGAAAAAAAGCTTTGGACTTTCAGTGGATTATAATCTTTGGAATAAAACCTGATTAATATGGGAAGAATTGCATGTTATTCTTGGTATTAGCCTAAAAAAGCTCAAACCATTTAAGCAGACCATTTCAACTTCAGATGTTTTTCACGACCAGTACTTTGTGTTTTTTTTGCTGGCCAACTCTTTTGTACAGGTAATGATTGTTAGCCATTAGCAGATGATGATAAGAAATGGATGGGGGCTGTTTAGCTGGATGACATGAGTTGACAAGTGAATTAATGTATGTTCCGTTTGATGGGCATCCTAATGGGGCACAGCAAACAGCTCCACTCTTAGGATGAAATATTAAAAGGCCTTGAGCCGCAAAAAAAACAGGGACCTACTTTTCTTTTTTTTCTTTTTTCCTGTCTCTCTCTCTTTACCTTTCAGTCTCCATAGAGACTAGCGGAAATGAGAGAACATCCTGCCCCGTCTCACCTCCTTTCCGACATCCCTTCTGCTTGACCGAATTTTTACCGTCTTGTTTATGCCGCACCACGCTGTTGACGTTCATACATATTCGTTCTTGGGAGGTCCGCCATGCTCTGCTTCCACGTCTTTGGGGTACAATTTCGAATTCTTCCAGCGGAGCTATTTTCTGTGACACCAAGGCAAAGGGGTGTTTATCCACAGTTTTACATAGAGAGCGACGCCACGGTGGCGCGGCGTCTCTCCTGGGCGTCCCGGCTCACCATCCCCGCGTGGGGCGTGCGCCGAACATGCGGTGACAAATGGCAATTATATTTGTGTGTTCTTCATGAATCCATCAAACACTGGCCTTTTAAAAATGCTCCCAGGATATTTGAGGCTGTCAGATCCAGGGGACCAAATTGGGATGCTGCTTAGACAGTCAAGAAGCACTCACCCCCTGTTTGCCTGTGATGTGTTTGACAGAGTGTGTAGAGGAATACCATGTATTATTCAACTACAAATGTACACTCTCAACAGTTGTTGATACAGTATGTTGGAAGCAGAGCGGTTAGAAGACCAATTTGGACTGTTTTCTTTTCACCCCTCCCTCCCTTCCGCACCATAACATGGTGTTTTAATGCGACCTGTCAGCTTGTGTACAATCACTGTTTGCAATACAACGCTTGTTTTTTACGCTTAGTGTGGGTATTCAATTTTTATCACCTATCATACCTCGAGTTGAAGGCAACATTTATATTTTATCGAGGGGGAACTTTTCTTTTGGGTTGCATTGGCCTTAGGGCTTTCGTCAGGCCCATGCGATCCTATCAGTGTGCACCAGATGCCCGCAACATTCTCTCTTCTGTTGTTTTGGCAACGTGTTGCAAGATGCATGTGCAACGTGTTCCTGACTGGGCCGCTTTTGAGGCTGTCTGGTGAAGCAGAAGGTAATATAGTGTTGTGATTAAAGATCAGGTCTGCTTCAAAATGCTGCAAGGGAGGATCCATAAACCATCAGCGTTGTGCCCTAGGGCAGGACACTTAACACCAGACCGCTCTGGATGGACTGTTCTGATGTACAAAGTTAATAAATGACTGCTCTTTTAATAACTGCTGTTGCTTTTCTATGTTTTTAAAACTTTACTTTTTTGTAAGTAATATAATTACAATGCATGCAGTGACAATGGAGAGTTCCTGTATTGATTTTTTATTGATTTTTTTTGGGTGCAAAAAAGCCCCCCAAAAAACAAATGTAAAATGTGCGTAATTAACAGTTTTTGTTATTTTTTTTTTTTTATAAGGATAACCCAATGTTATCTTGAGAAACTCAAGGTAAGCATTACTTTGAAGTATTTAACTTAAAAAGAAAAAAAAGCTTTATGAAAACTGCTACTGTAATTTTTTTGGCGAAAAAGACCATCTTAGGTAGCACAGATATATTTGTAGCAATAGCCAAAAAACATTGTATGGGTCAAAATAATAGATTTTTCTTTTATGCCAAAAATCATTATATATAATATAAATAAAATCTGTTCAAATTTTTAGATTGTGATTTTATTAGTTTTATTTGACTTAACAAAAATATTTTTAAGTAGTTTAGTTAACAATAACAACACTGACCTCCCTTTTAGCCTTGAGATTTGGTGACAACTACCCCACGTTTTGTATAGTGATTATAAAATATACAAAAATTAATTGAATCATAATTAAATAATTAAGCCTCTTGGTAGCCAATAGACTATCCTGTTGGTTCACTACATGTGTTTGACAGTGTTATTGCTCCTGTTTGCTAGCTGTAGTGCACATGCAGATGGACAGCTGGCTGATGAGGCCGCCATGGCCTGTTTTTAATTGTGTTATTTTACATTCCCCTCAGTGTCTTCCCAGGGTGATATGTTGTTATAAAGAGGTGGGCTGGCTTTTTTTCCTCTTGTTAACAATAATAGCAGTCAGTGTGGACCTCCCATCAAAAGAAAAAAGTAATTAAGAGAAAACTCATTTCACATGCTCTCTGAGAAATTCAGGTGTCGCTGGCTTAAAACAAACCAAACGAAATGCAAAGATCATTGCATAAAAGCCAGAATAAAAAAAAAAAATCAAGAAATACAGGAAAATGATGAATAATTCAAAGGAGCCCAATAAACATAATGTGCGTATCCTGAAGGAGAGTACATAAGACTCCCAGCAGAGCGGGATGCACACTAGTTTCACTAACAGTACTCACTTTGCCATGACCACTGTTGCATCAGATAGAGCCTGTCAGTTCAGGTGTATCACATGTAGGAAGACTGAAAGCGCCTGGTTTTCAGGTATTCAGGTTATGGAGCACATAGTGTTAAGATTGGGAATTGAGAACTGTTTTTAAATAAAAAGAAATATGCATGTAGTAAATCAAATTAAATAAAATACAGTCATGCACTGTTGAATAGGTAATTGCATGATTTTTTTTTTTCCTTGAATTGACTATACTTTATTGATATAGTGCAATTGGAATGACAAAATCCCTCTTTCAGTTTTTACAGGGCATGGTGTGTAAAGTTTGTGATTTAAAATTTTGGTGAATATTTGCTGAATATAACATTTTTGGTTTGTTCTTTACTTCAAAAGTTGTTTCACCATAAATTTCTTTTCTGGTTTTAAATGCTTAATATAACAATAAAAGGCCAGTAATTCAGCCAAAACACCATATAACCGATCCAGCTGTGAAGTCTCTCTGGTCCAAACCGATGATTACAAAAAATTCTGTGTCTTTCTCTTTAGCTCAACCTCAGCCTCTGCCCCAGCCAGCAACATCTCTGCAACAAGGCATTGACGGAGAGGCTGAGAGACCGCTGAATGGCCTACACACTGTGCTAAGTAACGGCCACAGCACGCCCCCCGGGGTCACACAGCCGCCCTCCGAGTCCAGGAGGCACCCGTCGCCCGTCTCGCACCGCGTGCAGAGAAAGCTTCGCTCTAGTCTGTCGGTCAACAGCGACAGCAGCAGAAGGAGCAAAAGCAGCTCGACCGGTTCCCATAAACCTGGCTCAACTCCAGAGGGTACGTGACATCACACACTCAAACATACAGTTGCACACAACTTCGTATGTGCTTGCAGATTGCTTATCCTGGTCTTCCCCTCCCTTCGTCTAACTGCAACTAATATGTGACTTTTCTCTTCTGTTTTCCGTAAATGCACTGCTTTATTTCATCTTTCATAACTCCAGCTAGATTGATCTCTTTATTTCTGTGGTGTTGTATTGTCTCGCAAATGGTAAGGAAAAACAGAAGGCCGAGCTGAAAAAGCAGCTTGCACATTGTCAGGTGTGATGGCAAGGAGAGGGCAGTAATGAAGGAGATCGCTGGTGCATTAGTAATGGTCACCAAGGTGTGACCTTTTAACAAGACTTTGGAGAGCGGGGGGTATGCCATGTGTCAACCCCACCTCAGCGGGGGCCGACGCTACCTTCTCTCACAGTGTCCTCTCATTAAGACCAGTTTTAAGCCTGTACCAGCGACGCTTTTCTGGCTCATGCGTTGCGCTTTCTTTCCTGCGTGATGTTCAATCATACCTGTCTGATACCATAACTCGTTTAAATCAAGCAAAGTCTTGCACCTGCTGAGCACTTTAGATTTCTGTAAAGCACCTTGTATGTTTTCTATGTTTCATTCGAGACAACATAATTTGGGAATAATCATTCTGAATGGCCCAGGATTCCACTAGTGTCTGTACTAAACCCAAATGTGTTTAAAAATATGACATGGCATGACGAGTGTGACTTTCTCCTGCTGATGGGTTTTCAGGAAGTTTGGGAAAAAAGTTGAAATTTAATTTTAATTGAATTACATTTTTCTTTTTTATTTTATACAAATTTTCTTCTATATTTTATTTTTAAATTGTATTTTAATATTAAATTAATTTATTTTCATTTATTTTTATCCTTTTGTTCATAGTCACCAGCCAGAATTATATGCTCTATGCATAGTACATTGTTGGTGCTTTTGTACTTGGTTAAGACCATCTTGTACTATATTTATTGGGCAGTACTTTATTTTTGTATTTGTAAAAATAATTTAAAGGCAGGTTGAGTCATCAATTTATTTATCTACATTTATTTATTAGTTTTTAATTTATGCATATTTCTTTTATGTTAAGATTTATTTGCACAAAAGTAACCTTAGGCACACACTTATTGAGGACACATGATCCTGTGTGTGTGTGTGTGTGTGAACAGGTAAGAAACTGTGAACATTTTCCAAAACTGGAAAGTTTTCGAAAAGATTTATCACTCAGGTGATTCGCGAGTAGGAGCCTACGGCGAGGTGCATGTAGCAAACATCATCTCTCCACGGATTTAACAGAAATGTGTATCTTAAAAGGCGTCATAGTTTTCACATCTTAATTGGAGGGGGGGTGGGTGAACAGTTCAATAAGTCTGTCTCATTACGGCTTGTGTGCGTGTGTGTGTTATTTGTAGAACTGTGTTTTGAATCAATATGTTCTCTCTCAAGTAGTAATTTCCCCCTGGAAAACAGCAAGCTGTTGTGTTTTAATGTTTACACGGATTACCATAATCTGTTTGCCTGTGAAATTAGCCTCTAAACAGCCTGGGAAGCTGAAGAATAAAGCTTTACAAGATCTCTGCTCAGGGGATTGCGATTCCTCGTGTTCTTGGCTGCCGTTGCCGGCTGCGATAACAGCAACCCCAGCAGAAAATCAACTAATTGAGAGATCTTTTGTTCCGTTGCGGGTGGGTTAGGACCTTGAGTGATGGCGTGTTTGTGATTGTGTTGTGTTGTAAGCACGCAGTCGTCTAAAATCCCTCTGACAAATTCAATTAAGGCTGCGGGATGTACGCAGAAAGCTAGCGCGGTCATTAGCGGTGCATCGTAATGCCATGTTTTCCAATCTTTGCACTTTCCCCAGCATATCCAGATCTCTTTCAGAAAGTTTACTGCGCTCACTTCCGTATTGACTGCAAATTAACTGCTTTTTTATTTCATTTTATCCCCCTCTCATTTGGTCTCTAAAGCTGCCATGTACGACCAATGCAGCAGTCAGTCTTTCTTCATATGAACGTTCCCCCACTGCTCGCCGGTCTGCGACTTTTCCAGCTTGTTTTATGTCACGCTGCCTTTCTTTTTGATGTTAGCCTTTGGAGTTTTCCAGATGTCTCAAACTATTTCCTCCGAGGCGCTGGGGCTGTTTTTGGCCTGGCTGAATCTGGGCATTCTCTACTCGGGCTGACATTAAACATGAACCCTCTCATTGGGCCAGTGTCGGTTTTGCAGCTGAGATAAGGCAGCCCGTCTCCTGTGTACATTACACAGACTCTCATTCCTTAAGATTCACACTAATCGCTGCTGATAAATTATACATCCAAGGGAATTCATTATGTACTGTAGCTTTTAAATCCGTTTCTAGAAAGAAATTGTTAGTAAAAAAAAAAGGACAAGGAAAATAGGGTGAAAGAATCGATGTGGACATGTGTAATTTTTCATACTTGTTTAATAGGATGGTGCAGGGTTATTATAGTTAACTAAAACTACTTAAAACCATAAAAAGTCTTTTCATTGAGATAAATTGAACTTAAAATATAATATAAAATATAAACCTTTAACGATTTTATTTCCGCTAGTTGCCAAAGCAACCCATTTTACTTTAATTTAATTTAAGAAAATATACTGAAATAACAAAACTTAAATTAATAAAAACTATACATTTAAAAAAAAAAAAATTACAAAAACAGAACAAAATTGCTTAAGTAGTATAGAATAGTATCTCAAGGATACTAAAATAAAATTGGCATGGAGCAAATCAAATCACTGTTAAATGAATCACTAATCTAATAGCAAGCTTGCCATTTTTGATTAATACGTATCGTATGTAAGTACTTCATTTGTAAACTGTTGATGTGGCTGTCGTATAAGTCAGCATGGGTGAAATCTAAAAGTACGGCTGTTTGACCTTTTTTAGAACACTGGTGTTTTAAGCCTTTGGTGGGCCTGCATGCAAACTTGTTTCATGTTCAAACACTGTCCAGGCTGCACAGCACCACTGCTGGTCAGCTCTACCGCCTACAAAAAAAATCACTTTGATCAAACAAACATGAACATCCAGTGGTCTTCAGGCCTCGTCCTTGCTCTCTTTCTCTCCCCCCTCCTCACCAGAGCCCAATCAAACCCAGCGATCTCTCTGACAGCTCACCATGGACTGATGAAAGCCATGCAAATTCACATTTTAGGCTGATAACGATACACACCACATCACTGTTATTTCTCCAGTGCATCGCGGTTTGCGTTCTACAGTTGATTAGAGGTCCGGGCTGGTAGGGGTTCACTGTTATTCTCTAGGGCACTGTTTATGTGGAAGCACAATGTGTGCATCTTGCTGCTTATTGAAGCTGTAATCTTAGTTTAAGTCTTTTCACATTGCCAAACAGAAAATGCTAATAAATTTCACAATTAATTATGATTTAAATGTAAAAATTGGAAAAAAATACATTTCTTTTCTTTAAAGTGTACCATAAGGTGCTGATTTATTTTTTACACACACACACAGTATACTTTATGCTAAGATGAATGAATAAATAATTATTTTATTTAAGAATCCCAATAGATTGCTGTAAAAAAAAAAAAACTTTTTTTACTTGTACACACAGTTAATTATGTAATGCAAACATTGTTTGTTTGTTTGTTTAATATTCCAACAGATGGTCATTTTAAAACCACGTAGGCCTTATATATTCATGAGCAGGCCACTTGGAGGTTTGGTTACTTTATGTAAATTTATTATTTATTATTTTTTTACACAATTTCCTAAAAGAAAAATGTGCTCCTGTAAAACTGTGTATCCATGTCATCTTAAACAACAGTAATTTGGCATGGTATGTGGCGGCCCCGCAAGAGGAAGGTTAAATGTTAATCAGAGATGAGAGAAATGACAGCATTAACGCGCAAATTTGCTGGCGAAAATGTTGGACGCTGTTAATCAGCTTTACGTGACCAACCCTGTGCTTTTGCATGATAATAACCCCATTATTCACAAAGCTACTAATCAACCCAAAAGTGGAATTCGTTCCTTTTGAATTTCTCTGATTCCTCTTTTGCTCTCACCGCTGCTAAACCGCCATTTTCACCTCCTACACACACACACAACACATGTACTGTAGAAAGCTTTTTTGTTAACCCATATTATAACAAAATTTAGCTTGAAAATGTATATTAAAATGTTTAATTATTTAATATTAAGGCTAATATTTGTTCCATTTGATTATAGTTTTTGCACCACTGGAAACACCAAACAACATGGCAAAAATGATCATGTAAAATAAATGTGAAATACTAAAAAAATCCAAATTTGTATGTTCATCTGATATTTTTGTTCTGTTCTGCCCACTGCAATACTCTGAGAGCAGACTGCTGTGTCCACTGCATCCTGGCCTGCCTGTTTTGTGAATTTCTCACTCTGTGCAATATGGTGGTGGCTCAGGCCTCGTGCGGCACCTGCACGTCAGAAGCCTGTTGCTGCTGCTGCTGCGCAGACGACCTGGGAGACGACTGCAACTGGCCCTGTGACATGGACTGTGGCATTATGGATGCGTGCTGTGAGTCCTCGGACTGCCTGGAGATCTGCATGGAGTGCTGCGGGATCTGTTTCCCAACATAAAAGCCCTGATACATGCAGGCCACAGCCAGGACAGATGTTGAGCTTGTGTGTGTGTGTGTGTGTGTGAATGAGAGCTACGGAATGTGTTCTTTTCACACTTGTGAAAAATCTGTTCCTGAGCTCAAGACAACAATAAAGGTCATAAGAAAGGGCTAAAAAACATTACATTCTTCAAGTATCCTCATAGACTAAAAGTGCATAAAGACATAGATATTCAGCGCTTTATATTAAATGCTTTAAAGTACCAGAGCTTGTTCTATTTACTGTTTTTACGTCTCTTTGCAGAGGTTTTTGACATATTTCTTTCATTTTTAAAGACACTTCACACTTTATCATTTTAAAAACTTGCAGATGTTGAAATTAAAATGGTAGACGTCACACAACTTGAGGTCGCTCTGCACATCACTGTAATTTGAGTGGAAGCGCGGCACTTTCACACTGTCAGAGGTTAAGCCTTTGTGGGTGTTAAGTGGGATTCTTATTTTGAACTGTTTCTGAAAAACAGAGAGGGCTGTTTAAATGATGCTAATTTTGTAAGTCTTTATTTAAACTGCGTCTACTGTAGCTCATTTAATTAAATGTCCCTAAGTTCTTGAAACGACATTAGCAGTTAGCTTGCAGGGGCTTTAAAGAGACACAGACGAACTGGATACACAGTGTAGAATGCAGATGCCGAAATCCACTTTATGCAAGATTTTTCGTAGCTCTAATAGTTATGTGTAAACTTGACTTTTTGTTTTTCTTTATTAAGCCTCTGCTAAAGATACACTATAAAAGTACCTTTTTGCTTTAGTACTTAAGTGAATCCTAAATACACTATAGCAAAGTGCTATTTTCCTCGACTGTTAAATCATACATGTAGTTCAGATTGCATTGCCTAAGGCCTTCTTGTGAATTGTACAAAGTTGGCATTTGTCGGCATTATGTAAGCTAATGTTAGCATCATAACGTTAACACAGTTGTTTTTTGTTCATAGTGCGCAATGCCTTCGGTACGCCGTGCGTTTGTGTTTTGTCTGACTCATCTATTCAAAACTGCTTATGAGATATTTGCCAAACTGCACTTGAGAAAATAGTGTGACTCAACTGACCTGAAACATTCAACTGAACCCGGTTCAAAACAAACAACTTTACCTCTACAGACTTTACTGAGACTGGCTCTTTTACACTGAAAATATGCAAAAGGATAGTTGGTTTAAGATGCTTGATTTAAGTTTGCTGTTACTTTAAAGGCTTTTCAAATGAAAGAAATGCATTTTAATAGTAAGAGAACTAAAACTCATGTCATTTTGTAAGGTTTTAATTTCCAAATGAATTTTAATGAATTTCTTTTTGTATATGTATCTATTAAAGAGAACTTGAAAAATGCACACAAATATATGAATACAAAAATATATACATTGAACTTAATAAATTAATGTAAAATCTCCCTGTTTAGAGTGAAACAACTATTTAATTAAAAAAACCATTAAGATAAAAATTTAAATAGGCAGTTATTTAAATTTAATTGCGACATAAATGTGTCTTCTAATGCTCGTCTGTAGCTAATTGCAATTTCAGACGACCAGACAAAAATGTAATAGTTTATTAAAAAAAACAACAACAATCATGCTTTCCACATATAAAAATTCAGGTGCCATAATTATGAAACTTATTTTCTTTTAAAAGAATGTGAATAGAGCTTAGCATTTTATCTGTATTCATACTGTATTCAGCCCATTTTGATGTCTCTTTGTCTTCAATTCACTTTTTAAATGTTTTCAGTATGTACCAAGGGTTGTTTTGTTAATGGACCATCAACATTGCAATTTTCTAAAAATAAAATGTTAAACTGGAGACTAAGATGTCTGTACCTGCTTGTGATGCAGGAATGTGTGATTATTAACTGAAAATCGGTTACACGGTTATTCTTAAAAAGCTGCCCGTGGTTTGAATGTTTATCAGGTGCATGTCATGCATCAGTGCAGCTGGGCTGTTTCCCATCGCGTTCAGGCATGCGGTAATTGACTCACCTGCACAAGGTTCAGAGATGGATATAATGTGTATCGTTAGCATCATAGTCAGCGTATCAAATTGTAATGTCTCCAGAGAGATTTTAAAGGTTTGTGATAGATTCAGGATGGTACGTCACGCTGAATTAAAGGTTAGAGGAGTTGTACAGTCTATTAAATTGTCTGAGGCAGTTTAGAAGGTGCTTTATTATGCTTCCAAAAGTCATGACTTTGCCCCTTTGTCAATTAACAGAAGTGTTTCCCTCTTTGTCCGTTACGTACTGTGATATACATACCATAACATCTTTTGCACACAATTTTTTTATGAATGTGGAGCCCATTTGGTGTGATTTAACTTGTCTATTTTATATTTATATATAGACAAATATGGAAAACAAACTATATTTCAACAATAATATTCACAATATTAAATTGTGAAATACAGTTTATTCCTGTGATGGCGCAATTTTTTTGCTTCAGTGTCACATGATCCAGCATTTCATATTATTAACAATGTTGAAAACAGTTGTTCAGCTTAATTTGATTATGGACTAAAAGGATTTAGGATTAAAATCAGTTTGTTGAACTTGTATAACCTTCTTTACTGTATCTTTTAAATCTATTAAAAAAAATATATAAACATCTTAATGTGACCCCAAATGTCTAAACATTAGTTATATATTCAACATTTTATTAAAATGGCCATTCGCCACCTTGGTTTCTACTGAATTGTGCCTCTACATGAGGAACATGGCCACCCGCATTGCATAAGTCAAGAGAAACCAGAGCCTGGTGGTCTTCCCTGACCTTTGACAAACCTTTGTCCCTGTTAACCTCTCAATTAACCTCAACACCACCCCACCTGTGCTGCCTTATGTTCCCACCGACAACCTGCTGCTGCCCGCTCACTTCCTTCTGTCATTTTCTGCCCAGATACCACCTGCCAGAGAATTACCATCTTATTTCACTAATGGCATTGCTGAAAATATTGGAAGTCGTCTCTAATCACATGGGAATTTTTTTTCTTTTTCTTTTTTCCTCCATACTCTTCCACTTTTTTTTTTCTTGTTCAGAAAGAGGGGGAGTTGAGAAGTCCAGGTAAGTGTGCAGTGACCTTTTCACAAAGTCATCCACCTCTTCTCCTTTTAATCAAACCCCCTCTGTTTCTCTCTGTGCCACCGCTTGTAATGTCACAATTAAGGTGGCTCCATTGTTTCTGTTTTCAGGCTGAAGAGATGTAGCGCTCCTTGGTCCCAGGGTCATTTCTCTTACAATATTAAATAAGTCATTAGAGACCCTTGGCCACCATTCCCAACCCGGATGGCGGAAATGAATATCTGTCTTTGCCCGGCACCTTTTGTAGTGCTCGAAAGTTGCATATTCAGAGTTGTAGTTGCACTGTTCTTGCATCAGAAGAGGACACGCAAATATGCAGTTTGATTTGTGCAAGCGTGTAGTATGATATTGAATGATAAAGAGCTTAAAGATGATAACCATTGACAATAATTAGCATATTTGGGGAAGCTAAATGACCAGAACACAACCTGAGTAACAAACCAACATTTTTGTTTCATTTGTTTTGAAATATTTCTTAAATAGTGTCTAAATCATAAAGTATAATTTAATCAATTTGAGTCAAATGATCAGTAACTGTTAGGTTAATAAAAAAAAATGTTGCCTTGTGAACCAAGCCCATTCCTTGTCTTGAAGTCAAGCACTTCTGTTCATCGTCATATGCATAATGTACCATCCTGCCCTTTTTAAACATCAGAGTCAATGAGGCTTTTGAGTGGACAGTCTTTCAGATAGTAGAGTTTGAAAGGTAGATCTGTCAGTCAGGTAAGCAAAGGCAAGACGTGGAGGACATGGAAGGGGGAAAAATAGAGTTCAAGAAATGTCACTCTCAATTAATCTCCTCAGGTCCTGTCCCCATTAAAACCCTCACACATGGGGGATGCTTTACAATGCAAATGGCCTCATTACCTAGCCAACCTAATTGACTGTGACAAGGACTGGTGATGTTTTGCATTCACTATATTTGTTTTCTTGTAATCTCAGAATTCAGATTTGCTGATTTAAGTAGTTATTTGCTAAAATACAGTTGCGAAGTGACACGAAAAAGTGTTTTATTTTTTAATTCTTTTGTGTGTTATTTTCAGGAAGAAGGAAAAATACAGCCCGTTTCTAACCCATGACAAGCAGCTTGTGCATTTATCTTTCATTTTGGAATTTTGTTCTTAAAAATTGTATTAGGTGTAAAATAGACACGGCGAATGAAATGTAAATGATTTGCAGGTTTGTATTTTGTATTTCAGCTCTGCCTCACTGTACTCACACCTTAAATATTTAAAGACCCCCTCCATAAAACCTTTGCTGCTTTACAAGGGCACCGCATGCTGTTTAATCTCTCTTTACCTGCAGGCGAAGCAACAGCAATGTAATGACAGCAAGCGGTAGTTAGCGAGATCAGGAAAACAAGCCCACAGCCACAGACGGGGCACGGAGCGGTTCAAAGTTTCTACGGCTCGTCTTTTTGAAGTCGAGCACTGACAACACCGGCTTTGGGTTTAAAATGAAAGAGACGTATTTTGAACATATGTCTTATGTTTTAATATGCATTTTCCCAACTTTTTCAACTGCTTATCAAGAGCTGTGAAGGCTTGTCTAGCCTATTAGCAAGACATTAAAGTTTTGCACCTTTTAACTTTTTTTTTTTTTTTGCTTTGCGCCCCCTGAATGCACTGAACCATGGGAGAGGCAAATTGAATTGGACGTTAGGTTCGGAAATGCCTGTTTATTTGCTTGTTCACAGTCCTTGAGCTATAAATTGGATGTCACCTTTGCTACTTGTCATTCTTTGATATGGAAGCGTTGTGGGTACCAAAGCAGGGGGGTTGATTGTTTGCTCTTAACATCTCTTAAATGAAAGACCTCAATATCCTGCAGTCATTCTCAATGATTGGCAGTTTTGTTTGTCGTGATGCTTTGAGCGCGTGCATCGCGATCCACACACACGCTGGATTTGACAGTAATTATGTAAAGAAAGAAACATGATATCAGTTTTCTTCTGGCCTTTAAATATGCATCTGAATGTGCAGCACATTTAGCTATTTATGATTTTGTCAATCAGCAGTGGAATGCATGCTTTATGAAAGCTAAACAGTTTAATCACTCTTGTGAAGTCAGTGGCATGTCAAATCTGGCTAGTATATTTACTCAAGTCTGTCAGTGTGCAGGTCTGATGCCGTCTTTACACTGACATCAAAACATTATGATAGAGCGTGCTAGTATGAATATCACCAATCCCATATTTTACCCTAGAATCAACTGAAAAATGTCGTTATTTTGTTTAAGCAAAGTGAAGCCTATTTTAGGATCTTTAAGATGTCTATCAGAATAATTTTTACACTGAAATTTATTTGCATTGCAGCCTCCTCCAATTACTGTAATAGAAAAGAAAAAAGAAAGAAATAAAAAAGAAATCATAGATGTTATAAGAAAAAGATTTTTTAATATAAATATATTGTGTATATAATATTATTTTAATAAACTCAACAATAAAAAAAAAGCCAAGTAAACAATAAAAACCAAAGCCCTGGCACTAACTTTTTTTTTTCCTGGTTGCACCAGAGATCATCAGTCAGAACAAGGTTAGATTAAATCTGTTTTCTGCTGTAATTACACCATTACAGATGCTCTTGATTTGTTTGTCAAGCTCCTCAGACAATAGCTACACCTGTTTATGTCTCTGTTTTACTTGTTTATTCACCATACAGAGGCAGTCTGTCAGGCTGACAGGTACTATTTGTTGCATTGCACCGCAGCGGTGTGGTGTTTATGCCTGCATCTGATTGTTGCATCACAAGGGAATACAGAGAAACTTCACAGGTGTGCGAAACATGCACCTGCAGCCTGCTCTCACAGGGATAACCAACCGCTTGTGTCCCGACACCACCCTCATAATAGCTGCGCGTCCTGTGGTTTTTCATGGAAATCCGCCACCCCAGCTTCTTAGACCTGTTCGTTCATTCATCTATAGTAATCTCCATCCTCATTCCACTGTGCCTGCGCTACTTCTGCATTACCGAGTGTGATATATTTCCTGCATTATTACGTTATTTCGGGTCAAACGCATGTGGATGCAATAAATTGCAACATAAAAGGTTTAATGTGGGATTCTGCTGTGTTCTGAGCAAGAGGTTAAGGAAGGACCAGAATACGGCCCTGGAAGAATACGTGCCTCGTGGAAGATTGAAACGATTGTGGCTTCTCTTTCCCCTCTCGGTCCCTCTTTTAAGAATCGAAAGTGACTAACAAAGAGAAATACTCTACTGCCTGAGGAATATTCATGATCTGGCTTCCAGGTTAAAAATGTATATGCAAATTTACTACATTAGAGCATGCACAGGTTGTTAATAAATTAGCACGTGGCAGAAATAATTCCGCTTAGCGGGATGAATCTCTGTGCAAGCTGTCAGCTGTCGCATTGTTCTGGATAGAATGTGACGCTGAGACGGCAACACAGCCAGTGAACTGTGATGTTTTAGTGTACCGGCTCCTAAATCTCAGGGCACTGGCAAAAATCGTGTCTTTTGTGTGTGTGTGTGCGTGTTAGCGTGAAAGGGATGGTGTTGGTGTGCGTGCATTCGTGAGTGTTTTAAAGCTCAGGATTTATGAAGTAGGACAGACAAAGCCAGTATAATATTACCTCTCTTTGGAATGAAATGATGCATAATTTATTCCGCCTCAAAAGGAAATATCCACCTTTTTCTCGTCTCTTAAATTACGGATATGAATTCGGTAGCGCTGTGTCTGGATTGTCTTCTGTGAATTTACAGTCACCATTTCCTGAAAATGATGCGATTGTACCTGATCATCACTATTATTATTTTCACAACTACTGAGGAAGTCAATGAGCAGTTATATTTCTACCCAGAGGGATTTTTTATTATTCAGAGGTTGCTTTGTCATAGGATTTTAGTTATGTTTTAATATCAACTTTCTCTTAGATATTTCACCTAAGGTTGCTTTTGGAGCAGTATAATTAATAAAGTGTTATTATGCATACCTACAGTAGGAATTAAAAGCTGAAATGTTACTGTTTGCAGATTGCTGGTTTATAGCTCCAGAAATGTAATTAACTTACTTAATTATGTTCCTAGGAAACTTAAAGTTACTGGTTTTCATTACAGTAACAACTTTAATATCTTGTTTGTCTTTGATAGCACTCGGCTGTAAGATGTTTCTCCTAAAATGATTGAAATTTAAATAAATGAAACAATTATTGATATACAGTAAGGAGTGAATACCTATAGCGTTTTGATGTCGGAAGTATTTGAGAAGTGTTTGAGTTTAAATTGAAATCTTTGACTTTGCACTTGTCAGCACAATTTGAGACATCATTGAGAGGAGAAACATCTGAGAAACAGATGCTCTCCATTTAATCTCACTGCTTGAGATTATAAAGCAATCTCATTTATGATTTTTTTCTCCCTTGTACTGTCTCTTCAGGTATTTTCTAAAGTGCAATCCAAGCAGGGTTCCCTACTGTATGTGTCTGAGCATGCATGAGCGTATAAATGAGCGCCTGCTTGCATCAGCTCTTTGGATTCTGTGAGTGTTTGTCCAGTTGTGCCAGCTGGTGTTGCGTGGCACTTCTTGCCCTGTCCCAGATTAGCATAGCAAGATCTGTGGAGCGCCGCAGCCTGACATCCTATTTGTGAAGCCCTAGTTGCAGTCGTGTAAGATGTCAAGTGACTCACAGTTTTAACAAGCTTCATTTGTTCAATCTCCTGTTTAAACATTCCGTACACATCGTAGCATATCCTTAAAGAGGCTGCCCTATCTTTTAATTAAGTCCCAGACTAATGTGGCACTTAATTGACTAATCAGGAGATTTTGTTTTCTCTAATTTACTGGAAAAACCAGCAGCACATAAGCTTTTTAATATCAACAGAATGGGACCGTCACAACTGCTGCAGAAATTGAAGGTGTCGCTAGGAAAGGGGGATGTTGGGCTGGGTGTCTCTTTATCGTCGGTTTAGTCTGTGACTAAAACTCTTTGACAGCGCTACAATGTGTCAGTTGTGGGCAGATTTCTTTTGTTTGTCGTAATGAAACGGCCTTTGGGAGCCATTCTACTTCTTCTGTGTGAGAATTTAGGCGCTTACTTGAGTTTATCTGTCAGGAGTTAGCTTTGCTTCCATGCTCTAAATCTAATCTATGCAAAAAAAGTTAATAAATGCATAGTTGTTTATTAAAATGTATTAGTTTATACTCGAACAGGGCTGCGTTTCCATGCCATGTGTTCAAAAAAAACATTGTCATTGGCTAAAATATATATATATATATATATATAAATTGTTACATGGGTAATTTCTGAAATAAATCAGCATTTTATACCCATGTCTTTAAAAAAACTATTAAATATAGCAAAAACTATGTATGAGTAAAGCAGAGTTGCAAGTTGAAGACAAAAAAAACAGACAAAATCAAACACATACCCCCAAAACAGTAAAGGTCTTAATACAGGCTGTAAAAAGGTCTGGGTGGTAGATGGAGGTTTTTGTTTACTGTAGGCAGCAAACAAAGCTTTATTTCAAGTGAAATGATTCCAGCATGTACGACAGAATCTGTGGGATTTAATGATGTGATCAGTGCCTTTAACACACAACAACTGGCTTGAATAGGGAGTGGAACTGTGTTGCATTGAGTGCAAATGTTTGAAACTGTCCACAGATGCATTGCTTGTGTGTGTTTTTGCACGGCTAGCTTTAATTGCATGTCAACATGGCCCAGAAGAAGAGGAGTTTAAGCCTAGATCGTAAAAAAGGGCTTGTTCGACTTCACAGTGTCAGGCTTCGACATGCATGGCTTCTGAGTGAATGGAAAAGTCCTGTCAGGGAGGTTGCTTTAAGGGCAGCAGATCTGAAAAGTCTGTAAACAATGAGTCATCGGCATGTGCCAGAGCGCAAAGGAAGGAAGGCAGATCTCCTGTCCATGTCGCTCACAGGAAGAACACTGCGGCCTGGACACAGACACAATCAGGCTTCTGTTTTAGTCATGCTTCATGAGAAGCCACCCATAGACCGGCTATGCTGTGTAATACACAGAAGGGGTTTTCCTATCCACTTTTTTCTGTCTCTTTGTTTGTTTTTTAACAGAAAGAGCAATACATTTTTTTGCAGTCTTGATATGATATTGTTTTGACATTTTAGCTCAATATGGACTAATCTAAATCTATCACTTATCAGAAATAAACTCAACAGCAGACAGTCGGTGCGTGTCGCTAGTAAGTCTGCTTGTTTTATGTGTATCAAACACACGTGACACCCAATATTGTATATTGTACACCAAAGATATTCTTGTGCAACATCTTATTTGAGAAAAACATTACAAATTCAGTATTGCAGCATATTGTAAATCAAATGTTGCATTCACATAATTATGTACGAAAAACATAATTTAGGGGCTCTATTGAAGTTTGTGAAAAACATTTCCTTCCCCATATAAAGATGATAAATATCATATGATATGGAAAGTCATACCATATCACCCTCCTCTAGCCAGTTCCTATTCTATCCGTTATGCAAAATGAGAATGTGCATCTCAAATCATAGTATGTAAAAGTGAGAAGCTGCTTAAGTGATAAAATACATAAAACTACTTGGATAAGCTACGTTTTAATGCTTGCATGTGATGAGGGAGACTCAGTTTTATGGTTTGGTTTTACGTCCCGCAACTGGTTCATTGTCTTATGACATATTCAAAAGTATGTACTTCATCTTCAGAGATGTACATACTATTAGTGCAATTTGGAACACAGCCACGCTCATTAGCTGCAATAAATATAGCAGAGAATCAGTGTACAAAGTAAACACAGAGAGTCATTAAGACAGCAGTGCAAATACATCAGACGTTTATTAGCATAAACACTTCAACCAGTATACGTGCTTTGAGGTAGACGCTATCACACGTATGCGGCAAACATACAAGAAGAAAAACAAAATCCCTGGATAAATAATTAAATCTCTTGTGACAGCGCACAAAGCTTCTGTGATACATTAATTGGGTGAAATTAGCATGAATTAAAGCAAATAAGTGTAACGTGTAATTTATTACTTTCTAAGCATACTTTCGCCGTGGAAGTCTCAGATTTCCCCCAAGATTGCTTTAACAGCTATAATGCATTTCTTAATTTACTCTGTGGAAAATCAATTTTTTCAGAGTTCATTAAGCACCAATATGTTACAATGCAGCTCCCCAGAGCACGCGGCTACAGAAAAACATTATGCAAATTGCTGCGAGCGCATTCTGAGTATGTAAATAGATACTAACACCAGTGTCAAGTCTCTGTGGAAAGCTTTGTTAGTGAAACCTTTTGTTTCACTGCAGATGAAAATAGCTTTCGCCTCGTCGTTTTCGAGCAATGTGTCTGCAAGTTTTGCAGTTTTTAGCGTTCTGTGTGCATCTGTTCTGTCATTTTTGGCTGCGGTTCTGAATTCCCTCGCTCACGTGGACCGTAATTGAAACATTCTGGTCCACACCAGTGAGGGGCCGTTGTCCAAAGACCTTTCTGTGCAGCCAAACCTTGAGTAGAAAACCCCCTCTGTAAAAAGTGGAAGTCCGTGTTCTAAAGCAGTAACAGGCCACAGAGTGAGCCCACAGCACTTTAATATGATCATCGGTTTACACTCAAATATGCTATTTTCCATTCCTTGGCCTCCATGTTTATGCACCCACATGAGAGTTTCATGGCACAAGCTCCATATCTACCTCTCTCTCTCTCTCTGTGTGTTCATTCATCTGTTTTTTTCTTCCAAGTCTGTTATGTAGCTTTTTTGAAATTCTGAAAGACTTGCAGTTTAGATGAGCATCAAGGAAGTATCATGGATGGTATATATGGGTGCAATGTATTAATGCAATATTACATTTAGTCTCAGCCATTTTTTACCTCATGCAAAACAGAAATAAATTCTACTTTTCTACCTATTCCGTATACTTCTATATCATTATAAAAAAAAAATATTATTTAGTTATATACAGTAGTAATTGATTTACTATATATATATATATGTGTGTGTGTGTGTGTATATGTATATATATATATATATATATATATATATAATATTACAAATGAAAAAAATACAGTTCTACTAATAGTATTTGTTTATAATAATACAATTTGTAGAACTTTAAAAAAATATATTATTACAGTACTGAAAATAGATCAAATTCTCAAAAACAGAGAAAAAAAAAAATAAAAATATATATATATATAATGTACTTAAATACAAAAATAATGATCTTGGAGTGAAATTATAACCTAGTCATTTATATTATATATTATTTATTAATATAAATATATGGTTCATTGTCAACTATTATTCTAAAGTAATTGTTATGTGTCTTCAGGAGCAGTGGCTCTCATCTGTTCTGCTATAGAATGAGTCACCTCACAATAATGATGTCTTTAACGTCACTTGTTCTTAAGTGAAGCATTATTATACAGTCTTGAAGTCCCATCTCTGTCAATCCACCGTCTGAGAACAATAGCATCACACAGCTCTTCAGGACACATGCTGCATTTAACGTCTTTCTATCTCTGTATGATCAGGGATCAGACGCGCGTCCTGTGAAGGACACTGATGACTGAAAAACAGAATTTGCAGAAAAATAAAATGGAAATTGGGAAAAAAATCAAATGGATTTCATAGGGCCTTACTACACACCAACCGTGATTCAGTCTTTGCAGTCACACATGTGCAAATTGTTCCAGCACTTTCAGTATTTTTCCTATTAGAAAAACATGATTATGAGCCACATGAGTCATTGAGCATCTGTTAAAATATCACTGTTTGTAGAGAAATTATTGTTGTTTAATGTGTGTATACCTCGGTTAAAATGTACCATAGTGTTTACTGTTCTCTGATACCTTTGCTGAAGCGTGTTACTTCTAATAAGATGTCTTTAGAACCAAGATAGGAAATAGATGCTTCTAGATCTGGCTGATTTTGTGGTTTGCTACACAGATGTTGTGTTTTGTGGTTGCTTAGGACAACTGAAGTCTTCTCTACTGCCGGCCAAGTGCTCCTAAACTGGAGGAAGTACTGCTAGCCTAAAGAGGAAGAGAGAAGCACAAGCAACAAGAAAAGAGAACCTGCACTTATCCTTTTTTGTTTAATGACTACGTGCGTTCACTATAGCTGTTGTTCATATTTTTAAATAATAGAGAAGTATATGGCAGAATAGAAATTCTAACCAAAAATATTTGATAGTTCAAAACTCTTATTTTACTTTAAGTGATTCTCATGAAAGTCATCCTTGAAATTCATTTTCCTTTCAAATTTTACCAAACTTGTTCATAAACAATATAAATAATGAAAAAAATATATTAATTATATAAAATGTTAATAATAAAAATAATAATGCTATAATGTTCTTTTCTCATATCCAAAGCGCTACAATATTAATATTATTAATATTGGTGTCAATATTCATGTTTATTACATTAAATATAAATAAAATATTGTATTATATGCTTTTAATAAATATATATATATTATATAAAATTAGTTATATTTATAGTTTTGTTTGTTTAATGAAATATATATAATGAATCATTCTTAGTTCTTTTGAGAATTAGTCTAGATATATAATCTATGATATGTGATTATAATAAATTATAATATAATATAATACACATTACTAACAGTACATCTAATATTTTATTTTTCTCCAATAGATGTCATATTCAATTTTCAAATGAAAATGAGGTTGTGATGGTCAGATGTATGGTCTGTTCATTATGCCATACTGCCTTGAGGTCTTAGGTCCTATGTAATTTCCACAACTCATTTTCCAGAGTTTGACCACTGGAAATTTGACATTTTCAGTGTTTTTTGGCTGAAAGGGACGTCATATTGAACAGGCTGTACTTTTATCCCAAAGCCTCGTTTTCATTTGTTGAATTGAATGTGGCGTCTGCTCAGACTAAGGTCTACAAAAGTAAAGTGTAATATTCACCACAGTGTTTGAATCTCTGGTCTCACCATGCTGTGAGTGCTATAGAGTCTATACCACATTATAATAGATGTCAAATAAGACCCACCAGACTGACTGGGGAGGGTGGGGGGAATGAGCAGCAAGGGTTAGACATGCAGGAGAAGTCTGCCATCACCTTGGCATGCTCCATTAAATGATGCTGTGTGTGTGTGTGTGTGTGTGTGTACTGGACCCCAGCTGCAGTCAAGCAGCCCAATTGCCTCTCCCCTGACAGGTAGTCATGTGTCCAGAGTTGGGCTTTGGGAGTGTGAGATGAGTTTAAGCCCTTGGGCTAAAGACACTCAACCCAATGGGAGATCACAGAGCTCTCCAAAATCAGCAGTCTGGGAATGGCACATCGCACTGGAACTATCGCTCGTGGCAGCTGTCCACATCAATATGACACGTAAACACACTGGAAAGATGCATGAATGTGATAACAAAATGGAGCCAAGGATTTTGACCTATCAGGGATCAATCAGCCGACAAAAAAAAAGTCTTGTTCTTTGTATGTTTTGGCAATATTTTTTCACAGGACTGTGAGTTCAGCCTGCAAATGAAAATTGTCATTCACACACCTGCGTGTCATGACAAACCTGTTTGACTTTTTTATTATTATATTGCAGATCTTTCTAAAGTCATGTTAACTTTGTGATAACTCAAATCCAGTCAATAAGATTTTTAAAATGTTTCTGAAACAAACCTCTAATGCTCAATTAAGATACCTTACAATTTAAGGTATATTTAAGAATGTATTTTATTGTGACCAAAGCTGATTTTCTAATGTACTGATTAGCATTTCTTATTATTATCAATGTTGAAAATAGTTGTTCTGCTTAACATTACAGTATGTGGGAATTATGATACTTTTTTTCAGAATGCTTTGATAAATAGAAAGCTTAAAAGAGCAGTGTTTATTTGAAATGGAAGTGTTTATAACACTCTCTCTTTTGATAAGTTCAATCCGTGCTGAATAAACCCTAATCTTTTCATTCCCACAGAAGAAAGAATCTCGTGCAGGTTTGGGATGTTACGAGGGTGAGTAAATGATGCATTTCATTTTCTTTTTAGTAGTTCAAGCACTCTAAACGATTTTCATGTTACGTTCTGCTTCCCGCTGGGTTCACGTTTTGTTTACTGATGTTAATTTTACCTTTTGTTTAAGTCAAAAGTGTTTGCGTGCGTTTCCAGTGGGATGCTAAGAGAGAATTTGCCTGTCATGCTTGTTTATGTGATGTACCCTCAAATGAGAGCATTTTATTCCTCTAGGTGGTCCTCCATTGTGTTCCTCGGCTTGCCACTTTGATGGATCCACCGGAGAGATTCCTCTAAATGGGTCTTTTCTCTCAACAGCCTCTCTGCTCTGGGCTTGTTTACAGACAAATTTCCCCATAGCAACAGTACAAAAAAAAATATTCTCGGTTTATTTAAGACTGTTAAATTAGGAAACAGAAACATGTATTTGTCTCATTCTGATTCGCACACTTCTGTCCTCTGGAAAAAAAAATGGAAATACGGGCCCTTTCTTAATGTCCCTGGCTCGCAGCTCTTGCTGTCTGGTTTGCCTAATTGCACTAGCAGTAGCCAGCATGCTAATTGCACAGGGCCCCCTGTTGTCACAGCATTTACATGGGCTGCTTGATTCTGAATTTAATCTGCTTGAATGGTTTGGATTTCATGCTTGCTTTAAATTCAGACACCCCTTGGGATATAATATAGCATAGAATGAGAGAACGAAGGGCAAAAAACTGACTAGTTTTGTTGTTTGCAGATTGTTGGTACACTTTTACATGTATTTAAGTGCAACTTAAGTTCACTAAAGTATCCGATCACTGGCTGATTAACAAAGATTGGCCCAAAGTCATGACGAATACTGAAATATCTGTAAGCAGAGAAGATGTGCAGGCTTGCCCTCGATCCTGACTATTGGAAAGCCGGACGAGTTTATGCAGTACACAGTTTGTGGCCTAGCCTGGTGTTTCACGTTTGATCTGAGGCTGAAGGAGCTCACGATACGGTGAGATATGAGCCCACGTGCCGCAAAGCAATCAAAGGCGGGCGGCTATTTCAGATTCGGCGAGGTTCAGTAGATTCGAGTTCAATACGGCCACCGAGGCCACACATGACCGTATCGCTGAAATCACGAGCGTAACTCCTCAACCGAAGCAATTCCCACAGCGGCAGAAAACTCCAAGATGGTTCGTGCTGTACTTTTCAGACTAAGCTTTAATATTCTGCGGTTTTATTAATGGAAAACACTAAGCAGAGATGTGCAAGCGAACCTTTAGGTGACCTAGTTGTCAAACACTGGCCCTCTGCTGAGACTTCCTGGTTTGATTCTCTCTCTTCTTTTTTTTTTTCAAGGCAAACTGTTTGTGTCGGAAAAAACATGCAGTCATATCAAGTCTGCTTGCTCTCTTTCCCTCCCTCTTTTCTCTTGCTCTGTCAGGGCAGACGGGGAAGGCTGACAGCAGTCCGGAGAGAGCTGTTTTAGACTCTCAGCGGGCCAGGCAACAGAAGAATAATGAAGCCATTGTGGCTGTGTCCAAATTCCTCACCCTGAAGCCCTTTCTAGAAGAATAGTGCCCACTGTGTGAGATTTACTCCGCCGCAATACTCCGAGGACCAGAGGAGGCTCGGAGCTCCTATTTGGAGAGGAGATGTTGATGTTGGACGGCTCTGTCGAGGTTGTACGGCGGGAAGAACGAGGGAGTCGCCCCTGTCAGGCAATATATAGCATACGTATTATGTAAGACAGATGCAGTCTGGGGTAAAACGTGCACGACAGCCATGCAGAGACGGACTCGTGCTGCTTTTTCTGTGCTCTCAAACGCTTCTCAGTGACGTTCACGGGTTCTGGATCAGGTTCTTTTGTGCTTGGATATCTGGTTCCAAATTTTCCCCGCCATCTCCCCCCCTCATTTCACTGTCACCTCCCATTACAGGAGAACCGGCGAGCTCCCGTTGACTTCACCCTGAACCCAAGGAGCCGTGCGCAGTCCGCAGAGGACCGCACGGCACGTCAGCGCTGACAGCTCCAAACTGAAATAGCTCCACTCATTAACTCGCGGAAAAAAGTGGCAGCGCTCAAAAGCTAGGCTTATTTATCAGCGTG
Organism: Enteromius radiatus; assembly: GCA_032357445.1. Lineage (NCBI taxonomy): Eukaryota > Metazoa > Chordata > Actinopteri > Cypriniformes > Cyprinidae > Enteromius > Enteromius radiatus. The sequence continues at coordinate 2,619,955 of JAUCMS010000079.1, forward strand.
CCATGCCATCTGCATGCCATATTGTGCTCTAAGATTTACAGCGCTGTCTCCTTGCCTCCCTTAGTTCAATAGATGCAGTTGGCAACTCAGCGGCGCTGATATCAACCCAATTATAAATATTTATAATCTGCACATTTAAAAAAAAAAAAATCCTGTCAATCACAAAGACAAGGCCAGATAAGCTCAGAGTGTATCCGGGATGCAATTTGCATGCCACAGAACTTGTGATCCATTTTGTTTTTTTGTACTTTGCACACAAGACTCTCTCTGCGCAGATTAAATATAGAAGTTTTGTTCTCGGAGAGAGCCAAGCTTATTTTCCTCTTCTGTGCATGTTGATGCTACGCTGATGGCGATTCATTATTGAGAGGGAAAACCATCGTAACTGAGCTCCGGTTTGTTATGTGCCCTTTTTTGTGTTCTTGTCATCTATTTTGCATGTTTTTTTTGTCAATCAGTACAGAGAAGTAGCTCTAGTGTTCTTGCTCTCTTAGGGTGCGTGTTTGTTGGAGTAACCGTCCTCTGATGAAGGAAGTTGTTTTGTGTAGTGGAACGAGAGAGAGAAGTTGCGATTGGAGTCTGAGCTGCTGGAGTGCAAAGCACCACATCTGTGAGTTCAGTTTGACTCATATTTGTTCTCTAAAAGTTTTCACTTTCTGAGCAACTTCAAAACTTAAACATTCCTCACTCTCCTCTATGGGCCAATGTTTATTGCAAGATTGTTTTTTATGACTCTCTTTTAATAAAAAACTTTGGAGTCTGTAAGAAATACATTTTTTATATTAGCGAGGATGCTTTAAATTGATCAAGAGTGATCGTAAAGACATTTATTTGAAGGTGTCCTTGTGTCCTTAAGTAATATTATCTGACTACTTGTACTTACTATATGGTATAGGTTAGGATCAGGGTTACTTGCATTAAATTATGCATAATTTATTGTTATTATAATAGTAAGTACATGTAACATGCAAATACATTAAAATAAAATGTTACCAACATTTATAATGTTATAAATCATTAAATACTGTTAGTTTGAACTCTCTATATCCATTAAGCAGCATGATTGTTTTAATATTTTGATAATAACATGTACAGTTTTTACTGTATTTTTTTCAAATAAAATGCTTGTTTGCCTTGTTTGACACAAAATATTTCTTTCGAAAACTCTTTTATACTCCCAACTTTTGATTATTTGACAACATTTAGTGTATAAAAATGGGAGTACTGTTTTGTAATGGTTGTAAGGCATTTGCTTTGGTGCCCTGGGGATGTTACTAGGTGATAGCTAGGGTGTTCTTGGGCCCACATCCAAATCTTTTTGAATATACTACTTTAGATATGGCTTTCACACCAAGTATATTTTCTGCTAGATACAAATTGTACTGATCACTGGTGTTATTCTTGAGGTTTGTTCAACTCCTTAATCGTACAGTAGTATGATAAATAAATTCCAGGCAGGCAATTTCTAAATAATTGTTGTGTGTTGTTTTTACTCACCCAAACCAAGTTTATAAACCGCAGGCACGTCCACTTTACTTCCACCTAGGAGATCAACTTTATTTAGAGGCCGAAATTCACGTGGCATAGCCACAGCGATTCTTGTTGTGTGGCATTCTCGGCTGATTTCATGCTTTGCTGATGGAAAATTAGGCCCCTGCGTATTGGCGAATAAAAAGAGAGGGAGGGATAGCTCCTGTTATCGCCTCAGGACACTCCACCCCGACAACTAGAAAACTAGAGCAAAGGAGGCTGAGGCGCTGCCTGCTAATGCACTCTAAACAAGACGATGAGCGCTCGCAATCCCCATGTGGAGCGTCTGCCGGCTTCAAAAATATTGGCTGTGTTTTTGTCTCTTTCTCACTCTCTGCCTACTCATACAGTGTTGTAAACCATAGTTATGTGTCTGGCCTTTTAAACAGGCTCCAAACGCATCCCATGCCTCTGAGGTGATTTGACTGGCATGTCATTTGCATTCTCTTTGACCAGTGAAGTACTGAGGAGAAGACGGTTAAAGTGCTGCTCTGATGGCGTTTGGAGTCTCTGGGTGTGTTTTGCACAAAGTCACTTGAAGTAGGTATTCGAGTCTGCTAATACTGCGTTTCTGAATTATTTTGTTCAGAATTAATCTGGCCTCCTTGAGCATCAGTGACAGTCTTCTGTAACAGTTGTAAGTATTATTAGTCCTGAGCAGTAAAGCCTTGTTTGATTCTTAAAAATCATCTGGGTCCTAAACACTATTTGGTTTCCCAGCATGTTCTGCACACGAGTTTCTCCCCTCATCAGACTTTCCCACTTGATTGATTGAGAGAATACAGCTATCATGACAGGCTACAAATAACCATCTCTGCTTGAGAAAGCGAGAACAAAGGATAATTTGGGTAAACAATTTTAGCACTAAACTTTTTCAACATCTTTGGAACTTGCCTGTACAATGTATTACAAGAGGTTGCATTTATTTCTGTAGCCTGCTGTCATTTATTATTAGAAAATGATTTTGAGCAGTAGTAGGTTTTTAAAAATAAACAAAACTCACATTTACAATAACTGTCTCAGTTACGCGTAAACATTTAAAATACGCATTATATTCAAAAATACAATTGTGGTAAATTACACTTGTTAGCAAGTCTAGTGTGAAATTGTTTAGAGGTAATTGCTTGTTCTCGTATTATTTAGCGTAAACTGACTAGCTGCATGAAGATACAATAATGCAATACATGTTTTTAAATGCAGACGGTTCTTTCATGAAATATATCTCATTATAGAATCAGTTACTCCAAATAGTTGTCAATCATTTAACACAAAATTGAGCACTTAATTCAACAGACAACCTTATTTCAATCAAATGAGACATGATAATAAATCTAAACCAATTTAAATCAGTTTAAACTTTAGAATGCTCAATTTATGAAATAAATGGGCAAAATTCATGTCTTTCATTACATGTTTTCATCATGTGTGGTACTTTGCAAGTGATGTCAGTCTCATTCCTGTCAGAGGAGTATAACACTATACCTCACAGACGCTGGTATTTACTGCTTACCCATCATCCTCTATTTCTTTTCCAGAGGCTTCAGCTGTAACCTGTGTGTGTTCAGAGGTTAAAATGACCTCACCTCAAAATTACCTGAGAGTTGTGTGGCACAGAGCAGCAGCTGGGATTGTTCAGAAAGTTGGCTACGCTGGAAACTTCATTTCATGCCGTGAAAGGCGCTTCATCTTTGTAACGGTAAGGTTCAAGTGACTGTGTTTAATGGTACAGTATTGTGTGACAAACAACTTTTTTTTGTTCTGTTATCATTTTACTCACCTTTTGTTTCTTTCCAAGTGTGCATTTACCATAAAAGTGGCCCATATTACTTGTTCAATATAGTGTGAACCCATTCGATAGGCCACAATTTAAGCCAAACGTCTTATTAAAATGCATGATTATTTGACACATTTTTGATGTAATTTTTTACAAGGACAATTGATTTTCATGTGATTTATGCTGTACCACAATACAATAATTAATTTGAAACATAAAATGGTTTAAAACATTAAACTGTTTTTTAGAAGAAAAACATACAGGTTTGGAATAATGTGAGGTTGAGTAAAAGTTTTAACTATTTTTATCTATTTGAGTGTTCAGCAGAATCTAAACCTGATAAATTCAAGTTCACTTTAAGCACAGAATGCATTGAAAATGCAGTTTGAAAGGATTTTTAAAGGTGGCCAGAGATATCCTAACCTTAAAGGCAGGTCTTTCTTAATTACTATGACCTTACAACTTCCCACCGCCCCGCAACCAGAAACACAGCAGCACTTTTCCTGTGATAGATGAGCCTTCAGTCATTTTTTTAGCACATTTAGGTGTGTGGATGCTGGTCCGTTTCATATCACACACCGCTGCCCTCCCAGCGCCATCCGTTGCAATCCGTACAGGAGCGATGGACTAGAGACAGTGAAAGAATTAAAAGAGAGCGGCAGCACCCTGTCACACTGCCTCAGTCTGTCAGTACTCCATCTCTCTCTGTCCTGGAGGCCATTATAAGCCTGGAACAGAACACCATTTCGGCCCACCCCCTTCCCGGACCCTCGGTGTCAGTATTCTCAGGGACTAGAGGAGGCGAATAATGACGACTGGTGTGATAGCGCCTCTTCCTCACCGGGTATCTCACCTCCAAGCTGTTCATTTGTACGTTGATGGCGGGATCTGAGGAAGAGGGCTCAATCATTCGCCTCGACACTGATTCACCCTCACCGTTCTGAATTTACTCTTACCGGGGGGTGAATTATACTCTCGCTCTCACACACACTCATGCATGCACACACCACTTGATTTCTGACTAGGAGCGCAGGTGATTTGCATCCAGCAATCTTTCCATTACACACCACTTGGTCACAAAATTGAAATTCAATTTGATTACATGTTTTTACAGTGGATTGCTTCTTGGGATATTAGCATAGTGGTTTTTCATCAATGTGTTGTGAAGTTACATCGTTTTCTTTTTTTTTTTTTTTTCTTGTTGTTCAAGTATATGCGAATCAGCGAATGTAATATATATATATAAACTTATTTTTTATTATTAATGTGCATTGCTAGAAACTTGAAAGGTGTTTTTCTTAGTATTTAATTAATTTTTTTTTTTTGCATCCTCAAATTCCATATTTTACAATAGCTGCATTTTGGGCACATTTTGACCAATGCTAACAAACCATATATCAATGGAAAGCTTATTCTGTATAAATCTCAGTTTTGACAAAATTGACTCTTATTGACTGGTTTTGTGGTCCAGAGTCACACACACGCATATATAAGTATATATATATATATAATATCTAAATATGAGCATAAACAGTTTTGTAGTGCACTGTCCTGTTGTTGCCTTTTTAAATTTTTCTCTTATTTTCTTTAAAAGGTCTTGAAAAGGTTTTTAAATTTCAAATAACATTGGTAATGCTATTTTGTTTTCATATGTGAGAATCTAATTCAAAGCACAACAGATATGGGATTTTTGAAACAGTCTGTTTTAAAAAAGGCTATGATGAATTCAGACTAAGTTTAGGCTGTTAGAGAACATTGTGCAAAATGAGACCAGTTCTAACAACGCTTCCCAAAAAAAGTTCCTGGCTTTTCACGGAAAAGTCCATTTTTAATCATGCGAAATGCTGAGTTCTTTCTTAATAGATCTCTATCCGTTTTCAAATGAGTTGATTAGCCAGCACAATGTCGGTGGATTCAGGGGCCCATTACACATTTATGACAGTAAATTACTGTACATTTACAATCCAAATGAAATTTCACGAGAGTTGATATTGGAAAAAAGCCCTCTGTGTATCTCCTCTTCATTTTGCGTGGCTGCAAATGCATCACATCAGCGCCCCCTGTGGTCAGTACTGTAACTGCAATCTGCAGTTTGAAAACTGAACTGCAATTCAAGGTGTTGAAGCAGCATCTCTGTAACCGTTCCTAACTCAGAGGAGAGGTGCTTTATTTTAAGGATGTGCTCATTTACATTTATGCTCATTCAGTGTGCTGTACTGCATGTTCATTAAATATGTTCAAACATTACAGAGACGTGTAACGAGGAGCCCACCTCAGCCTAAAGATCTGTAGGAAGGGATTCTGTTTGAGTGTGAGCAGGTACGTTGAATCCGCTCTGCACATTATCAGCTGGAAGTTCATGTTGGGCTGCACGGGGATCCTCCGTTTCCTCTCCTCCCAAAGTGCCACTCTGTTTTGGCTTCTTTCGTTTTCCATACATCCGTTTAGGAAATGAACAGTGACACACATTAGTATAATCAGTGCCAACTTTTTCTTGTAATGCGATCTTTAAGGAGAGACCAGGAGCGGGGCAGCCTCACGCTTGTGCTGCTCATCCCACAGCTCTCCACCTCTAAATTATTCATCATCCAATCAATCATCTTCTCTTTGTTTTGGACCCCAGTGCAGGAGATGAAACGGCAGACTGCCAGAGCTGTTTTTCTTCATCTGAGGTCTGGAAAACATGATCTACTCAGATTACACTCACCCCCAAAACACACACCTCCAGTACCCACGTGCTTTCAGGAAATATACACACACACACACACACAGGCAAACAGACACCCCTCAGTCTCGCATCTGTATATATACACCTATACTGTAGCTGTACCTATAGTGTATTCCATATACACCAGGTTTTTATAATAATAACAATAATAATGATGATGGTAATGATTAATGTTACTATTAATGTTATTTATGTGTATATCTATACACTAATTCGTTTTATGCTTTCATGTATTTCAGACTTTTTTGAAATCAAGAATGTCACATCAAACTACCTTAATTTCATTTTATTTCACTTTTTTTACAGTTAATAATATTTACTATATTTCTGTCTGTATGAATTTTGCTTAATTTATAATTTATTAATTTGTATTTATTTATTAATTTTATTCAATTTTACATTTAATTAATTACATTTTACCAATTTCAATTTTTTTTTAGGACTTGTGAGGTCTTCTTGAGAAATTATTACTATAGAGAGAAATCATAAAAGGAGACCAAAAAAAAAGCATTACAGGCCTGACTTGAACCTGTGTCACCCATGTGAGTACCAGAACTATATCATTTCATAAGCATGCATGTTACTTCTTACTTATTTCCGAACAGTGAAACTGCAAACTGACCACATTCAAATAAATGTCAAATATCATAATTACGTGTTAGGTGTGAATAGTTTAATAGTTTGTTCTGTGTTGTGAATGGATTTTTTTATAATGTGCATGTATTGTGCATCTCAGACTCTCTTATATGATTTGGATTTCCACAGAAATGGAAAAAAAAAAAAAAAAATTCTGACCAGCTGCCTATTTATTAGCTGTAATAATTTGTTGTGCCTCGTTCTTGTTCTTCTCGGCCCTTTTAGCAGCTCTGCGGTAAACATGGCATTTTCAAACACACTCAGCAGCGGCTGGGTGAACACAAGTGCGCTTTTGTTTATTAGTTGCGTCTCCATCCCTGCGTTACATCCCCAGACTCTTTTCTTGCCTCTCCACGCAGAGCTTTGACGGACATGTCACCATGCGGCGTAATAAAAGCAGCTAGCCTGTATGATCTATCAGCTGTAACACAGAGGCCCGCTTAGCACATCCAAAAGGGGCCCGTCTGCGTCTTTAAGCCTGTGTGGGAGTGGAGCACTAATAGGGGGAAATGTCTTGGACAACTGATTTGAAGATACTTCGCTCAGAGCACGGCAGGTGACGCGGTGTCTCCCCTTTTTGATGTGGCACAACACAGAGTCGCGTCGACTGATAGCTTCAAAACGCACAAGAGTGAGACCTTATTCAGCCTCCTGCTAGTGCGACATCAGAGGAGCTGACATCTATTATGGTACGAAAAGACAAGTGTTTGAATCCAAATTCAAGTGTGCGTGGAAGTGTCAGGATTTACTACAGGCCTCGGCATCTTTTTTTTTTTTTCTCTTTCTTCTTCTTTTTCTCGTTTTCTTGCTCTCCCCTGCACACACACCCTCCTCCTGCAATCCCTTTTTTATTTTTTTATTTTCTTTAATAAGGTGGTTTAAACCAAGCATGTCTATATGAACTCCGCAGGAGAAAGCATGAAAGGGTGCTGCCAGCCCATGATGAAAATATTTTAGTCGAAAAGCCCGGTCAGTTCCTACTGACTGGAGACGGGAGGGGAAATGGAAAAACAGCAGTCTCTTTCATGATGCTTTTGGTGGAAACAAGTTTATTTTCATATAGTGAGAAAGCTTTTTAAAAATCTGTATTGTAATACAAAACAAAAATCATTTAAAATCCACTATTTTAGTTTTTTTTTCTTTAATGAATAGTAATTAAGTAGTACTGTAGAACGATTAACCGCAATTAAAAATAAATGTTTTTGTTTACATTATATTTGCATGTGTACTGTATATATTTATTATGTATATAAATACAGATAAATACAGTATGTTTTGAAAATATTTACATTATGCGTTTATATATTCATATCCTTGTATTTTCAATAAATACATGTAATATATAAATATATTTTTCTTAATTATTTACATGCATGTGTTTGTATGTGTAGATTTATAATAAATGTATACAACATACACACATCTATTATGTAAGCAAAAACCTTTATTATGGATGTGATTAATTGTTTGACAGCACTATTATATATATTGAACTATACCTTCAAGATCAATGCAAGCACTGCAAGAAATATTTTGAATCAAACCATTTTAACCCTATTTAAACAACTGTGATCATCTGAATGTCTTTTTAAGTGTCTAGATATTCACTTGGTGAACGCCAAACACGTGTGTATACACACTTCAGTTGAGGAATGGACTTCGAGGTGAAATATTGCACGAGGGAATCGTAGCGAGTGAGCCGGACGTCTGGAGGCAGATAAATCGCTTTGGCTGGCGGTTAGGACACATCAGGCCGTAAACAGTACCGGCAGCCATAAAGAGACGAACAGCTTTATTTCCCCAGCCCTTGCAGACACATCAGTAAGACGGACACAGCGCTCGGAGTAAATAAAACAAGCTGACTGGCGGGGCGGTTAGACTGGGAGAAGAAACATCGCTCCGGGTCCCATAATAATGCCCCGTAGGGCTCACGTCAAGACTCTCCAGTGGGACTGAGCAAGTGCTTTCACCTCCCTGTTTGTCGCTCACCAAGCTAACCAGGTATTCACACTGACACCAATAAAAACACAACGTTTGCATTCTTTTCAAGACTGCTTGCTTGTATGATTCAATTACATGACCACAATCAGTTTCGTTAGTTCAATTCAGTGCAATTATAAATCAGTAAAAATGAACACCGTAAATAAACAACAGCTAATTCACAATATTTTCTAAAAATGGTAAATTAAATATAATTACATATTAAACTTGGGCTTAATATTATTGATAATGATAATAATAACAGACCACAAAATATCTTATGTTTAACAAATAATTGAATTTAAATAATTTGTTTATTAGTATATTGGGCATTGGTACAGTAATTCTACTCGGTTAAGAGGGTTTTAGGCTTTCCTTAATTAATAACCAGTTAATTGTGGTAAAATCAAAGCAATGTTTTGCTGTTTTTTGCTTATTTCTTTACTAGATTATAGTTGGTAAGCATACTCCATGTTGTGTTTAAAATATAATTTTTTTTAATGAAAGAACAAGGTCTCAAGCTGTTTATGATTTTGATGTAGACCTATATAAAATGAATGAGATTAATATAATATTCCTGTACATTTTATGGTAAACCCATTGAGCGCTAACATACGAGTGTTGATTTAATATCTTGTGATGTTTATATTAATTAGGACTTTAATTGTCAAAAATATTTAGCTCAGACATGCGAGTTGGACAAACTGGAAAGTATTAGCAGCCCTCGCATTATTCCAGTTTCATCAACCTCGTTTTTAATTAACCTCTTTGAATAATTAACCACACGTTATTATCAAATGAAGCAAATAATTGAGGTGCTGGCTCAATTTGTAATTTGACGATTTTCTACCTTTTTAATTCACGTGTTTCCCACTTTGAAACCAAGGAAAAACATTTTACAGTAATGACCTTAATGAACACGGACTGCGGAGCCGAGAGGGAGCCAGAATAACACCGTCTGTAGTCAGTGAACACAGACAGACTGGTCAATCCCTTGAGGAGTCTCCTTCTCTGTGTGTGTGTGTGTGTGTCTTTCTCTCTCTTTCTCTCTCAGGAGGAGCTGATAGGGCTCAGGGGAGCTCTGTGGAGAATCTCTACATGGCCCAGTATGGAGAGAAGACAGGAAACGGCCTTTCATTACAGTATAGAGGCTCACACATGGGGGAGCGATGTCAGAATGACTCTTTCCTCCGGTCTGCAGGCAGCACAGCCGTCCACTGGTCTGCTAGGCAAATCCTCTCCCTTCGAACCACCTTGGGACTGGGATTACTGAGATTTTGAGAAGGTACCGTTTCCCTTTGTGCCCTCCAAGTGTTGACTTCCTCTTTGTGTCCGGCTAGCTGTGCAAAGCCACCTCTCGACTCACTGCACTATCAGCTGGCATTTAGAGTTCTTTGGTATAGAACAGACACCATATGGCTCGGCTGACCCCGGTGTCAGATCTTAGCTGGTTGTAACACAGGTGCTCTTTCCCCTTCTGCTCGCATTCTGTAGGAGGGTGACAGGGGCCTTCCCCCAAGATGCTTCATCATGGGTCTCACCGGGCTCTCGCTCTTTCAGGCGGACGTTTAACTGCCGCGCAAAACTGAACGCTTCACTGCTTCCTCAATCATTCATGTGACAGTTAGCAGCCAATGGTGGCTAATGATTTTCTGTCATGTTCGGCGCACGGCGTAACCGCGTATTAGATATCGGCGACGGATGGACACATCAACTACTAAAACGGCTCCATTCCAAGGGCCATCAAAAGGCACAGCTGTCCCAAAGTGGATGAAATATTCCGCCACTAGTACCTGCATGCGTACGGTTTGATTTTTATTAGTCACCTGCCCGGTGATGTTTTTTTCAAGGCACGAACGGAAAGACTCTTTAAACTTTTAAACCTTTTTGTATGGAAAGTGGACTCCCTGGTGGAAAAACTAAGTTATACTAAGTTTAGGTGGTCAAACTGCGTCTTGGAACATAGTTTAAGTCAGAAGTGACATTTGCAACCCATTTTACTTCGTAATGTGTCATATTTCAGAGTAAAACAGAATATTCGATGTGAAAAGCGTTACACGCCGGAACGGAGCCAGACCTGAATGTGAGTTCTTAATATGTCCCATCCTGAAACACAACCAGGTGCCATTTTTTTAGACTTTTTGTCTGGGAGGTGGGGGCTGAAGATAAAGTTCGCCCTCAAGAGCATCTCAACGATGATGAAAAGTGAGAAAGTAAGGTCAAAAGTCATTATGAAGTTATATTTGTCTTTGTACACTGATAAATTGGACAGATCAGGAATATTTGTTTAGAAAGCAAGTGTGGCCATTTGTTGCCATATTAACTAGCCAGCACTAACCACATTGATAAATATGAATGCAAATAGAGACCTGAATGCAAGTTTGCGCTCATCTAGCTCAAACCATGCTGACCAACATTGAGAATGAATAGTATATATACAAATCATGTTTTTTTTTTTTTGTTGTATTTTTATGTAATGAGAGATTTTGAATTTATTTTTATCGTAAACCCATTCATATGTATCTTCTAATTTTTCTAAATCTTTTTATGTACCACAGACAAATACAAAAATCGATAGATCAACAAACAGACACGATGACAATTAATAAAGGCTTAGTAAATATGGAACAAAGTTATAAGATCAGTTCTAAATTGAATTAAAGTAGATTACTATTTATTTCCTCTGTTTTTAGATTGTTTTCACCTTTGTACAGTTAATCAAAATAAACCTAATGATTTAATTTTAATTCCAACTTATACAAAATTTTAAATTTGACTTTAAATTATCTTTAGAACAACTTCATCAAGTACAACTTACAATACAGGCAACAATAACAATTTTATTCAAAAGCTATACTAGGAAACCGTTGATTTAATTTTATTTGGAGAAAACGATAGTATTATCTGTTGTTCAGTTGTCCGCTGCTAGTACTGCTAGCACCTGATAATCTATCTAGAAATGTAATATCCAAGATAGTCTACCAGGTCACCTCGGCCATATCAGCTAGTAGTCCAGCTAATGACCAGCTAGAGACAATATTTCTTCTTCCTCCAGCGGGGTTTTATACAGGTAATAAGATACCATCTCCCAAGAAAACCAGTAGAGAAGCTTCCGCAGACTTGGTCAGCAACTCGGGAAATGAATTGTGGCAAATTTTTTCGAAGGACGCTGCTCTTCCTGCAAAAGTTTATTCCCTCTCAGGATGTGTCAATTTACGCCGGAGAGAAACTCCTGCACCTGGAAATCCGGAAGCTGCATTGATGTCTCCCGTATACCTTATTCATGGCAACATATGTCGGGCCTGGCTTTCCCCACACATCAACATCGTTTTCTGGGCGCGCGTCTCTGCAGGCACCCTGCCACTCGAGTGCCACAAGTATTTATTATTCAAACAACTGTGTTCCTGTATTCTGTTTTTTGGAGCAGAGGAGGAGCAGAGGTCTGTGTTTGGTGTTTTGGACATGCTCAGCTACCTTCTCCATCAGTGACAGCTCCACATCAAACCTGTCCCTTCCAGACTCTCTCCCCTCCACCCTATTAGCCCCACAGCTATGAGTTACAGCGGCCGCCTCTGCTGTGCACACCAAAACTTCTGTTGTGCTCAGCTTCTTTGATTATACGGACAATTAAGTCGATCCTATTTTGGGAATGTTTTTGTCGTTTTCTTGCTTGGAACAGAAATTAGCACATTATTGCTTCACAACTTAAAGGAAAAAAACAACATCCAGAGGTTGGCGTGTCGCGTTAGAAGAATAAAATAACAGTTCTTGCTTGGGTAAAAAAAAAAAGTGTCACTCACTCAAGCATTTTCTTGGTTTCACTTTTTTCTGCACACACACAAAAAAAAAAACACACACACAAATGCACACACATCTCCACAGACTAAAGCCGTCTTTGAGGAAAAGCTTCCACTGAATATCTACGGCTCCTTCCTAGCCTCCCTGTGCTGCCAAAAACTAGCTTCACTTTGCATACAATATTCATACAGTGTCTGAAAAATGAGGCTTGAAGGTCTGGTCATCTGAAAGACCGGGCAATCAGCGATTGTCTCTGGTCCTTATAAAAAAGAATGGTTCCTCTCCATGCGAGGAGACGGCTGTGAATGGAGTTTTTTTGATGAGTGACACCCTCAGTCATACTGTTGCGTTTTATGTGTGCTGCTCATTAATAAAGAAACACCCCAGAGAGGGCAACGGGGGAGAAACTCTGTCAGCAGAGCGTGTGTGCGCGTAACTTTTTTGTCTTTTGAAATGTCAGGTGCAATTTCAGCTCTGTGATCTTCTGAAAGCAATGCTCGGTCCCGCAGTCGTGTAGCTGTTTACCGTCTCTGCTTTTTTTTTTTGACTCCTGTCAGTTTGCGTAACGAGGTGACATGTTTGTGGGATAGATGAGGCGGTGGAAAGAAAGGGTGAGAAAATACTTTAAGCATACCTCCAGGGGTGTATGGAAAATAAATCATTAATGTATACACAGCTAACTAGTGATCAAAGGCACTGGCGTTTACTAGCAACAAACGGGTGTCTTTTGGGTCCTATAGTAAGACCCTTAGGTTGACAATTAGTACTAGCAATTGTAATTTATATAATAAAACACATATAAATAACAGTGACATTCTTGGCATATCAGTCTGCATACGTATTCAGTGTACTTTAACTGATTCATTTGACCCTGGTAATAAATTATATTTCTTGCTATCATGCTAATGATTTTTGTTAACAGTGACAGTTTTGTTGCTGTATGTGCATGATTTTGCATGCTTCTGCTAAAGACCATGTGCTGAACAAGGTAATTTTCTGCAATTTTTTTAATATACATTTTAGGCACAGATGCTATGTTATACAAGAACATACATGCATCTCTTAACAACATTTTTTTTTCAAAATCACTCCTCCATGCAAAATACATTTCTGCGCTCAGCGAGAGGAAAAGTCATTTAGACCTGTTAGCTTTTAGTGAGCATATTAAATGTGTCAACTTGTAAGTAAAACGGTGTAAATGCTTACAATATTCATGTTTTTCTATTTGTCAACCAACAGTTCATCACAAATTCATGACAAAAGCCTCTGAAACGCCTGCAGTGGGAATGCTCTGTACAGCGCATTTATTTTTGAAAAGACATCATCCATTATGGTTCATCATTGGAGATTTGCATCCTACGCTTTCAAAACGAGATAAATATTTTTCTATCATAAATTCTTTAAGCTCGTAAGCCATGAAAAAATGAAAGCTGGCTGCTCTTCTGCACAGTAATTTTGTGTTTAAAAAACCACTAATGGACTTGTATGTCAGTTCGTTTACTGAATAATTAAAAGCTGCATCGTGTGCACAATGCGCAGCCATACATTATTGATCCCTTGGTTGTTTTTGACTCCTCTAGAGGGTTTTTATTTCAATTAATAAACACTCTGTGCTTGAATATGCACACATTTCTAAATAATGCTGTGCATATGTATTCATTTTTTAATCGATTTTCCTTTTTCTCTCATTTTTGTAGAACATTGATGTCTCAGAACATTAGGAGGAGCTTTGTGTATTTTCCAGGCATGTTGAGCTGTGATGATTCTCATATTGATAGTACAGGTTTAAGCTCTTCAATAATTTTGTGTAATTTTCTGCTACACCTCAAATCCAGACCGTACACAAAAGTACAGTAGAGTGACATTCAACAATATCATCTTGAGTTTAGCTCCCAGTGGAAACCACACCTAAAGCCTTCACACTAGTAAACTTGTGGCGGCGTCTAGATGTAAAAAAAAAACGGCTTGTTGCGTAGATTCAAAAACATAAGGGTCGTTAGGTCTCCGTTGGAAGGTTTCAGAAGAGCTTTTGTGGCTGAGACGGTGGTGTTGCAATGGAAAGTAGGCCCCAGTAGTGATTTACCAGCTTAAAGTCTGCGTCTCAAGGGCATTTACATTATCAATTAATGGAATATTTAAAGGCTTAGCTTATGGAAATGTGGCTGACTGAAATGGCTATCCATACCTCTCAGCAGGGGCTGTAATTACATTTTCAGAGCATTTCAGTGAGAGAAGGCCAGTGGAGAAGACCTCTTAGTAAGTCACCTGACCAACCCCAGGAAGCCACACTGGAGCTCACAACTTTATAATACGGCCGCCGCCGTAAGCTTCTAAAGGCAAACAGGTACATGGAGCACAGCGAGTCTTCTCCTATCAGCTGATCATGAGCTTAAAGATTAGATTGCGCTGTTTTGAATCATTTTAGATCTTTGTGAAAATAGACGTTGTGAAAAGCTGCTGCATTTATTTATGGTAAAATGGTTAACATGACTACATTTCAAAAGGAAAGTAATTTAATCATCCATTACTGTAGATATGTTATGATTTAACACTTGCGTTAGTTATTTATATATAGCTGAATTTTCAGCACCATTACTCCCGTCTTTAGTGTCACATGTTCTGTCAGAAATATGCTTTTTTTCATATTTTCTAATACGATTTGATGTTTAATTAACCTTTTTTTTATTATCAATGTTGAGAATATTATCAGTGTTATACTGCTTTAGATTTTTTGAAAACGATTTAAAAATTTACAATTCTTTTCTAATATTATGTCTTTATTATCAATTTCTTGTATCTTTATTAAATAAAATGTCTAATTACAGTACAGAACGAATGTATATTTGGCAGGGATTGATGGGATGAAAAGGGGCTGAATGGAGTTGGGAACAGATGTGAACCTGATTTGAACCCACATCTCCCACATGAGCTCTACAGTGCTACATGCTAACCATAAGGCCTTGGCCCCGCTGAGCAGAATCGAGAATAGATCATCACAGAGCCATCGAAGGACATGCGTACACCTCATTTAATGTTTGTGCTGTCTGGTATACTAATGGCTGGCGTCTGTGGAAAACACCAAGCAGAAGCCGTGCAACACATTTCATTTGCCTTGTTTAGTGAGGAAAATCCAGAAAATGTGTTTTTCTGCTCCCTAACTGGTCTGGCACCGAGACAAAGACATTGTATTCCTCATGCACAGTTAACCTTTTCATTAAACTACATTGCGTAATTATCGCAAGAAGCCCCGGCATCCTCTATTGTTGTTTAATTAGCCAGTTAATGTTGTTAGTCTGTGCTGCAAACCATTCATTTGTCTTGCTTAAGGAGCCTCTCTTGCCGTAACGGGGAGGAAATTGAGTTTGTTATTTATTGTGAACAGAGACAAAGTGACGGTTATTAAATTTTAATAAGCTTTAGTTTACACTGCTGAGTTGTTGATGACAGCGAAGGCTTTATTACAGGACGCCGCTAACCACCGGCGAGCAATGAACGGGGGTTTTTGCCATGTGCTGCGAGCTTCCTAGCTTTTTCACGGAAGTGGGACTTCCTTTCTGTTCTGTAAGTTGTCCTGTGAGAAGACATGGTGTGCTATATGTGAAGTTGCAGTTGCGTATTGATCCTGGTAATATTCCTTAGCACTTAACCTTTACACTAGCTGGACGGGATATGAAGTCCTTTATTGAATGTGTACTTTTATGCCTTCCTCTTGTGACGGGCCTAATCGATAGCCTTTGCTTCATTAGTTAGCAGAGCTCTCAGTTTTCCCTCCTTCAAAGCTGAAATTTATCTACGTACGGCAAAAAAGGGAAACCAGGTGCTTGTTAGACTAGGTGTTTTATGTCAGTCCTGTTACCGGCGTACAATACTAAATCAATACTGGTCTTGTTTGGTGCCAGATTTACGTTTCTATTTAGTATGAATAATAATAGGGTGTTCTATCAGCTTATTTTTGGAAAACTCTTACACTCTTTTTTTCCACCCGATGTCATGAACATTTCCAAAGTGATTTCATTTCTACCCCCTTTATTCAGTTCCAACTTGTGTTCATCTATTAATTTCTACCACAAATTGCAGTGACAAAAATAACATAAAAAAAATAAAAATCTTTTAAAATATTGACCTTTTAAAAAAAAAAAAAAACAACCCTAAGCTTAACTTTAAGGCTTATATAATAGCTAGCTTTTTATGTCATAAACCCATACTAAATCATACTTTTTCATGCACACATTAAATCATACATAATTTGACACAATTACACTAACTGTAAATGATGCACAGTAAAACGGTAATAAAATATTTATTTTCGTTTCATCACATGGATGCACTCATTTCACTTTTGATTTTTAATTTCACCTACAGTATGACATAGCTTGTTGTGATCGACTTACTTTATATTTTTCACACAATAAATATCGAAATGATTTGTTTACTTCAGTTTGTTTTGATACATTTGTAGGGCATCTTACATGTAGTTAATATTTAATGATGTATGAATTGTGAATTGCAGAAACACTCAATAATGCTTGTAAATTGCAGATTCCTCAAAGCATAAAGTCAGTCAAAGACAGCGGATAAAAAAAGTTTTATCCTAGAGGTTCAGTGTGTTTTTATTTTCATTCCCCTTAGCTGTTTTTTTTTTGGATACACGCGATTAATCACCCTCAAACCCGCATCTGTTCCTCTGCACACCTTCACCTGAAATTCTGCAGTCGGAGTCCCTGAATTGCATCCATCTTCCCTGTGCAATTGGTTGACACATTATCTCATTAAAATGTACAAAGAAAACTCCTTCTCTTTATCTGCGATAATCTAATTAGCATGAGGCAGATGGTTTAATAAGCGATATCTGTGCCGTTTAGCCTCCCAGACGCCCAGGTGGAGAGCCGGGGAGCCTCCTCTGGATGCCTCCTCTCTCCCTGCCTGTGAATGGCTCTCCTGGGCTCATATTATTGCTTCCTCTGCCTGAGGGTAGCAGCGCTCGTTGCTCTCCAGATATGAATACAGAAGAAGAAGCTGAGGGAATCAAACAAGATGAAACCCTAATTATTTTGCTTATTAACCAAGCCTAACTAGTTAACAGATGTTCCGAGGTTTGCGCTGCGAATTAATGCATTCTTTCCTTCTATTTTTTTTTTTTTAAATTTTAGATTGTTTGTCTCGTCTACATGGTTATCAGCGATAATGGCACTTGCCCGCGGGTGAAGATCAATATCATATTATGCAATCGGCCCGTTCTCCTTACCGCTTGAGTCTATCAGACGTGACTAGGAAGAGCAGAAGGGCAGAGAGAACGAGAAAGGCCGTCATTAAGAAGAGGAAAAAGTCCAGTGACCAGATTACATTACAACCTTGTTTTTCCACACTTCTGACAGTTCTACCGGCTGATAATGAGGCGACGAACCCACTGCCCAGACGTGAACGCTCAGATGAGGTCCGACCGACAGCCCAGCCATGGCCACTACATCCTGAATCTAGGCAAATAGGAGCCGGGCAGGCAGCCTTCGCTTCGGGTCTGAAGCGCAGGAAAAGATCCGCTCAATTACCTCCCCAACTTTCAGCTGAGGTCTTCTTACTGACCGGCTGAGAGGAACCGTAATGAGGGCGGATTTAGAATAAAAAGATGTGCCCATCTACAAAGGCAGAAGGCAGCTTGGCCTCAGATTGATTGCTGGAAATGGTGGGGAGGTCAAGGCGAACCCGTGAAGCGTCACTCCAGTGAAGGATATGGCAGAACGGCCCAGCAGAGAGAACGAGAGAAGGGTGGTCTGCTTCCCAGCTCGCCCACAGCCTCATAAGCAACATAAATGAAGCTTTGCTCCACTCGTCTACACTCTGGAAAGATCTTAACGGCCCCCATTAACACAAACCAAAAGGAGGCCTTGTGAAAGGCAGCCATAGATGTACTCCAAAGCTGAAAGTTAAAGGATAAAGACTTGGGAGGTTGGATTTTCTTTGAACTGAAGGAGAGGATTCAAACAAAAACAAATAATGCAAATATGATTATTTAATTGAAAACCAGACTGGTGAAACAAGTACACCCCACCTGGTTTTGGCCATTTGGCATTTCAAGATCGTACGCAAGTGTGACCTCTGTCCTCATATGACCTGAACGACATACCGATTAAACGCTCTGTGAACTAATCAGCCTCAGAAACACTTTCAAAGGAAATTGATTATTTCTGAAAGAAAACATGAAATTAGTCCTGAACTTCTTGCCTTAGGTTAGAGATTAGAAATTGTGCTCGTACTATCTAATATAAACCAGTGCCAGCTCGCTCGGAGAGGAAGGACCCCAGAAGTTAATTACACTCAGCTGTGAATTGAAACAATATCTAATTGCATGCTGGATTAATTACAAGCATCTGTGGTGTGCATGCCTAAACAAGAGCCCTCATAAATAACAGCAGGTACATCTACACAGATGGGAATTCTCCAGCACAGCTCTCAGCTTACTTGGAAATCGCTCTACTACCGTACTTTTAGTTTGGTAAGACAAAGCCTTTGGACTAGAATCGTAATACTTTTTACTCATAACCAAATACGTTTATCCTGGTATTAACGCTCTGGGTTAATAGTGTCTTCTCCTAATAACGCAGATAAGAAATTAAATTAATTTTAATTAATAAACTGTCTACTCTTATTTGTATACACATAAAATAACGACACAGTTTTGTGCATTTATGTCCACGTGTCTACTTTTACACTAAGCAAGTATTTCTCTGGTGAACTGATCATAAGTGGTCAGCTGTGACGGACATCTTAAAGTCTTAAATTGCCTTCTGTGACAACTTCAGATTGGATTTCAAGACCGGTGTGTGTTTATGCATGTATTTTTGTCAGATTTAGCTTTCTTTATGAGGGCCAAATGTCTCCAGATGTTTCCAGATGTCCTCATAAAGACAGTCAGGTCTGAGAAATGTGGCTACCTTGTTGTCCCCATGAGTAAAACAGCATCATAATGGAACTAAATGCTTTTTCCTGTGTAAAAATAGCAAAACTTTAGAGTGGAGTTGAGCTATATGGTAATTCTAATTAGCTTAATTTAAGAACAGTAGACGCCAGTGGGAAGTGTGTTTTCTTCATTATTTCTTTGGCATTTTGTATAGGGTGTAGGTCTCAGACAGATCATCCCTTCGCTCCCCTCCCGGGCGCCGATCAACTGCCGTGTTTACATACAACACTCTTCAGTTTAAAAAGAATTTGCATAGTCAAATCCCTTCTCATATTATAAATGTAATTAAATCTCTTAACACAGAGGCAACCTCTGAATGTTTTTGCTGCTGAAGCACTTTTTCCCCCGCTGTTTTACAATCAATTAAAATGAAGGAGATTCACAGTCATCGCCGAAGCGCTCTGATCAGCATCAGCTGCGAGTTTATGATGTGCACAAGACAGTCGCAATTAATGCACGCCCCTCGCTCGCAGGTGTTCTGAGCCTCAGGCCGCCTCGGGAGAATCATATCTAACTTTGTGCGGACCTCAGTCAAAACTAAGACTTTGCACGCGTCAGGTTTGCATTAAGAATATTAATGCCCATATTAATTTTGTATTGACCTTTCTTGGCCGGCTTCATCCGGCAGTCCAAACAGAGAAAGAGGCAGTTTTAATTCCCCGGCTTGAAGGCAGAGAGCCTTCGGCTAATGAAAAAAGGCAGTCAAACAGAGCTGCTCACACAACATATTAAAATAGCAAGATCAATAGTCCACTCTATGATTATAGCCAAACATTCCCATATTCCCAAACAGCAGGAAGGGAAGAGTACATCCCTTTCTGTTGGATGCCAGCAAATTAAATCAATAGCACGACTTTAAGCTCGAGCACTGAAAGTAATAGGTTTTAAATATTTGTGATGTCTCCGATGAGCATTTTGTGGAGGAGGTCTATTTTAGCATACTTATACTGCAGATATGTGCACATTTCTCTGTATTTATGCCATACTCAGCAATATTCGGGAAACAAGGCTTCATGTTGAAGCGTGTTTCTTAACTTTATGGTCCAGTGGGCCATATTACTGTAGGGTGGTGGATATATCTTTTTACAGCAGGGAATCTTTTTTGGTCTATGACTGGTTTTTAAGCTTCCAAAATTTTGGCAGCCAATGTCAACGTATTACCTACATTTTTTTGCATCTTATTTATATAGTAAATGATGACACATTTTGCTGATTTTGTATTCACTCTGTAAATACTGTATAAGAAATCTCAGAAAAGACCTAGATGTCATGTGAGCCCAAGCTGAGAAAGTCTGAAATTAAATCTTTGCCTCTCAGGTGAATGAACACTTCTCAAAGTTCATCGTTTCATTAGTTTCCAGGCTTCACGTACACTGGCCGTTGTGTTTAGTCGCAAAATAAACTTCAGCAGCAACAAAGGGGACGAAAGGAGACACGTTAAGACTTATGTTGTGTTTTTCTAAAGTCGACTTTCTGTGTAAAGATCACTCAGGAGAAATTACATTTCTGCTTTGATTTAATTAAAGCTAAATATTGGCCAATCGTCAACGGCCGGCCTGGCGGATGCTTGACACTATAATTATCTCCTGAGGTACTTTGTCTTAAAGGCTGCGCTCAAGCGTAAAACCAATTCCAGCGTTCACTCATCAGGGGCCACGTCGCTCGGCTGTGTTTGCTTACTGCTTCTTTAAGTCGTTTCTGAATTGCACCATTGGATCAAACGGGACCGCTTTGTGACTTGCATTGGCCGGGGAATTACAACCACGCTGCTGTTAATGAAGAAAATAATTCAGTCTGTTTGGTGGTCTAGTAGGTGGTAATTTTGAGCTCAAATGTGCTATGTTTTATTGTGAAGGTTGAAAGAGCCTAATATCTAGCATTCGCAACCCATTGTACTTTTGTCAGTGTGATGTATTTGCGATTTCTGTGAGGGGAAAAATGTATTGCGAGGCATCAGCAATGCACTGGATCATAAAAAGGGGGCGTGAAGCATCTGAAAACATGTCAGCCAAAAAGAAAAAGTAAAATGTTCACTGTTACACACACACACACACACATATGTATATGTATGACTGGGGCTGACTGATCATGTGATCTTAAAATGGCTGCCTCCATCAGGTGACCTGCTCCATGTAAAAAAAAAAACAGCTTTTATTGAGCTGCTGACACTCAATTATTTCCACATTCAACATTTTTTTTTCAAAGTATTCATTTTTTGTCTACGTTCTGTCATAAGGTAAAAATTAGTGGATGTGCCTTGATAAGAATCGTAATTTTCGGGTCAGCTTTAAATTCAAAGGGATTGAGAGGCCATGATTTGTGCTCAGACAAGCAGACGGATGCAAATGTTAGCAGATGTGGCCTCTCAGACCAGAAGTATTGTATTGCGGTGATGTAACTTGTAGACTCTGCAATATGTTGCTTTTGATGGCACAGCAGCAGAGTGTTACGACAAGCCGAGAGTATCCACCCATACATGTTCTATACTTTTTGTCATTGACTTATCTACTCCCTCTCTCTTTCCCCCCTCGTTCCTCCTTTCTTTTCTTGAATTATTCAACAATGTCACAGCAGTGACCTGTCCCTTGTCAGCACTACCTGCAGTACCTGCAACTCTGAGGCTGTGGTGATGTGAGGTCTGTCTCTCTTCTTTGCTTTCTCTCTCTCTTTCTCTCTCTCCTGGCTGTAATTTGTGTCGGTGACAGCAGGTTGACGACTGAGCGGCAGCATATGTTTGTGTGTGTGTGTGCACACAAGGCCTCCTAACACACATTTTCTCCCTCTCGCTGCCGTGTCATTGTGAGAAGCCTGGAGGAGACAGGCCGCGGGTTTTTCAACCCAGCGCTCCGCCGTTCACAGCTGCGACTTGTCACATTAGTCAACTCAAATTTTAAGAAAATCAATTCCAAAGTTTAATTCGCTCGACTCCCATGCCTGTTCTCCCTCCGCACCTTGGCCACGGCGCCCCCCGCCACCCCCCAGCACCTCATGAAACAGACTCCCAAGGGGCACAAGTCATCAATCTTAAATCACGTCCTCAAAACTAATGGCGGAGCTCTGTGCCGGTCCTGCTAAATTGAATTATTAGTGGATTGACAAAAAACTGCTGGGATTATTTTAGGGACAGGCAGTGAGAGGCTTAATGACAGGAAGTGGTGGGGGGTGGAGGGAAGGGAGGATGTGGCCAGAGTGAAGTAAGAAGGGAAACGATTCAGAAGGGTCTTCGCTTCCATCCGCAAATCATTGAGGCATGTTCACCTGTGCAAGCTGCCAGTCTTGGGCCGAAACGCGCTCTCTATGCGAGTATGCGAACGCAGAAAGCGTTGCACTCTCGATGTACCACTAGGGGCGCTGGAGCGGCCGTTAGCTGAAAGTGTCCTTCTATAGTCAGTGTTCCCTGTCAGGTCAACTGGTAGAGAAACAGTATGAAGTCTGACAACTAACTGAATAGTACCTCATATAAAGGTTAAAAAGGTTTTCCCACGTTAGTAAAACAAAGTGTTATGCATCTTCTAGATTATTTTTTTTTTGTCTTTGTAGATTCATCTTGCTTTTAACCGAGTGCAAACTTCATCACATCAAATCTCAGGAGGAACAGGTGACTTTTTATGGAGGTATGAATATTTCTGAATCATATAATGAATACAGAGGTTTCTAAAAATTGCATCTGTTTGATGTGTGAGAGTGTTGAGAAGCAATAGTTTTGCTACTGATTACCACAAAATACTGTAATAAAAGCAATAAATGCATTAAATTGAAATTAAATATCATGGTTTCAAATATCCAGACAGTGCTGGCGCAAATTTAGTGGATAGTTTGAGTCTTTGGATTCATTTAAATAACTGACTCACAGTCATTTGCGCTAGAGTATTTTGTAAATTCATCTTTGTTAATCGTTTTGACCGATTTTATTTATTTATTTTTTTTGAAACAGTGAATCTTATTGACCAATTCATTAAGTCATTTTTTCATGAATCATTCGATATTCTATTAAATTGTATTGTATCAAATTGTAAAATAAATATATTAAAAAGATTGTAGAAATTACAATTTTTTTTTATAAAATTTTCTATGAAACATTTTTTGCAATGTTGAAAATATACTCTTTGCTTGAGAACAAATGACTCTTATGAGCCAGTTATTTCAATTAATCACACACTGAATTTGTAAGCACAGTTACTGAACATCTCAACTTTTTTATACTGGCTGGATTTTTATCTCAAAGTGTAAAGATTCTTTTACGGAAGTGTCTTGTGGCAATAAAAAATACTGTAAAGTTTAGTAGTTCAAAAACTGAACTCTATAGGAAAAGCTTGTGATCCCATCACAACCTGCCAATATTGAGTGGTTTGGGCATGTAAACTGATGTATTTACAGGGTTTTCCCTCCGCTGGGTCTTGTGTTGTGTATGAGTGTGTATGTGTGTGTTTTAGTGTTACAGCTGTGCTCCCGGCACATGATGGTGATGGATGAAAGTTGCTCTCTCCCAGAGCACGGCACTGAATTAAATTGAAAGGTACTGTTGATTCCCCCCGTTACCGTCTCAGAATCAAGTTTGTTAGAAATTGATTTAAGCCAGGGGGGTCTTTGTGGAAAGAAGAAGACAGCGATTTCCTCTTGATGGGAAGGGATGATTAGATTTGTTTTGTCTCTTTTTTTTTTCTTTGCTGGTGTCAGCAAATCAGATCAACTCTCCCTTGTCAACACAAGCTCCTTGTTGAGCAGTCAAAGCTAATTTGCAGATGTGCCACTTGATATTTTTCGTCTTACTTCCCCCGATACCCCATTCCCTTTCTTCTCTTCTGTCCGCCGAGATGTTTTGACACTAAACGTTGAGTTAACTTGTTCCACCATTGAAGTGTTCCAAGTGATTTGTATAGAATCTTCCACTGTTTTAGTTAATAAAGGTTCTTTATTGGCATGGTTCCATGAAGAACATCCATGGGACAAAATCAATGATTCTTTTAAAAACTAGATGTTCTTTGGAGAACCCGAAGTAGTTCTTCTATGGCATTGCTGCATTTTGGAAGATTTTTAAGAGCGTAGATGAGGAGGAGTTAGAAACTGTAGAGGTTGGCTGTCATCTTTCCTGCCTTTTCTACAGGATGCTTTCCTTGGGGAAAACAGAGCTTCTGACTCGTCATTCATCACCGGTGGTTCTGGTCTGTTTTGCAGTCTCCAATGGCAGGAGTCTATCTCCATCTCATCCATCTTCAGGCCAAAGTCTCACCCCAGCACTGCAATTAAACCTCAACCTCTTGTGCCTAATAAACAAGTTGGCTATGTTAAACCAGATCAAATGCAGCTTATCATATCTTCTGCTGTTTAATTCAATTCAAGATGAGCCGTTACCGCCACTCGGGTTTTTACCATCGGCCCCTTAAGGTGTCAGTCAGCGTGTCATCAGGCCTCCCCCGAGCTGCCCCGGGACGGTGTCCTGTTTTGAAGACTTCAGTCCTTCCCATCACAGCGATGGGGACTGAAAGAGACTAGCGCCGTAAACCTCCATGTCTATGCCGTCCACAAGAGATTTGTCAATACACTGAGCCATATAGGTTCTGGCAGGCTTTCTACAGGGACGGCATTTGCCTTGAAGTACTGTCTTTTCTCATCTTCAATGTCAGCCCGCGGGCTGGAAGACAACATATGTTCTCTTCATGTCCACCAGACACGGGCCCACCAGTCACATGACACATTATTGAGCTTAAACGCATCACATATTTCAGCTTTCTTCACTACTATGAGAACAGATGGCGCAAATTACTGTCGCAGAGATACTTTGACAAACACGCGGTGTCCCAGCACCGAAATGACAAAATCATTAATTGGTATCGGGTACGTTGGTGATTTTTCGCACAGCGTGAAGGCCTGTCTGAATCTCACAGATGTAAGAGATTAATCTGTTGCCTTCAGGTAGGTGAGATGAAAATCAATGCCCGCGATGATGACTCCTGACTGTTTGGAGTTGCTCTCCTCTTTAAACAGAAGAGGAAAGCACTTCCTCTTCCTCCTGGGAAAGTCTCTTTTTTTTGTCCTTGAACGTGCTTTGTGATGGTGACCCCTCTGGCTGTGGTAATTATGACAATTTGAGAAATGGCCTGCAACTATCAGTACTTTCCTCTCATTTACTCAACATGGGATTTAATTGATTTTACCACCCAAGAAGCCAACTAAATATAATCATATTATAAAAGCTTCTCTGTGTAGAAAGGGATTTTTGTGCTCTGTTTGTGACCGCTCTAAAACTATAAACTGTTTTTGTTTTTAGCACGTTTGCTGTTTTCAATATTGTCCATTTCTTTCAGCTAATTAATTTATTAATAGGTAATTTCAACATTATGTAATTATTGCCAGATCTGTTTCATGAGATTGTAAATATGAATCTTTTCCCTGCCCATTAATATTTAAATATTCACTATAAAATATATAATTATTTTTGTAAATTAGTAACTGTTTTTGTTGTCGTTTTCAGTTTTGACACTTTCTTCAAGTAAATGATTTTAATAATAATAAGTAATTCAACGTAATCAGTGTCAAATCTGTTTCATAATATTTTAAATATGAATCTTTAAAAGGTTTATATTTTTAAAGTTTTATTAAATTGTTCATTATGTATTAGTATTACTGTATAAAGTATATATTTGTTATATTATTAAAAGTATAATTTTATTGTTGTTGTTTTTGAAAAGTAATATAAAATTATTTAAAATTTTAATTAATCTAAGAAGAATCAATATGGTTATATATGACAGACATTCAACTAGCAATAGTTAGTTACACAGTGTAGTGATCATTATGTAAACATATTTGACCACAGAATGACATAAATGACTAATCAAAAGCTATTAGATAAATATTATAAAGTGTTACCCAAGTATTACATAGTAAGTAACTCCATTTCCCACTGTGTATAAAACGCAGTTCATTTTTTAATATTCATTCAAGTATTTCAGTGCAGCCATAACCCAGAGTCCCACGTTGAGAGCTATAATCTTGCGCCTCTCTGGATGTGTGGAGCCCTTGTTAATGTTAAACAGAGATTAGCCCTTTCATTTGCACATACAGCTCAGTTCTCGCCCCCTCGTCTCCTCTGCCCCCTTCAAGTATTCAAAATTAATACTACCCTCAGCTCCGAGGCCACTGTCTGATATTAACAAAGTAATAAAGAGAATGAATTTTTTAAAGCATATATTCTTAGAGGGTTAATATTAGACTGTTATCAATGAGAGGTCAAGTGATGTGGGGAATTTTGCTGTCAGTTGTATGAGCTCTGCAATTTTGATAGCTTAGTCGTTACTCATTTAACTTTATTTTATATGCCTTAATATATATATGGCGTATATGTGAGCAGCCCTTTTCGCAACGAGCTTTTTATGGGTGGTTTTTTATTTATTTATTTTATTTTTTACCACCAATTTGTGAAGAGTATGCATTGTTTAAATGCATAAACAGATAATTACGCATATATACAGTACTTGGGTTTTTTGGCCAAAATGTCCAGTATTGAACACAAACTTTATTACCACTTTCTAGATACAAAGATGCGATGCCATCTTTCCTTCTGCCTCGCCAACACCTCAGTTCCTCTCACTTCTTTTCTGTTGTCCTCTCTCTCCATTAATCTTTCTGAAAGGCCTGATATCATCCATCTCCCCAGTCGGCTATTCCCGAAGGGTAAATTACTCCAGAGGCCCGCGTGGCCCCGCTCTGTATCAGGTTGACCCACGTCTTGTTTGCCATTTTGTGTACGCCGCTGTTTATTTAACAAGGAGCAGAGTGAGAGGGCCTTCCAGAGACTGTCCTTTGATAGTAACTTTGACACCCGAGCTGAATAATAACCCTCATTATGGAGTGGCTGACAGCTCCTGAAAGAGCTGATTTATGAATATGCTGGGGGCTGAAGCCTGCTGCCTTTCCCTGCTTTCTCTCTCCGCGGCTCCGCCGGCATCTCGGGCCGACACCGTCCCTGTGCTTCCACCTTCCTCTCCTCTCCTTTTCCTGATTCTGTGCTAGCGATTACAGGCACGTTACATCAGGAGACTGTAGGCCAATCTGTGAGTCGGCCTGAGATCTGAAATCAGTGGTAGTTGTCCATTGAGACCAAGAAACAAACGTATTTCCTCTGTTGGTGTTTAGATGGAAAAAGAAGACAATACATAGATGGATGGATAGATGGTTGAAGACATGGAGGGTGGATAAATAGAAGTAGATGAGTAGGTAGTGTACATGGGTAGAGATGGATGGATAGATGGGTGAAGAGATGGATAGATAGATAGATGAACAGAAGTAGATAAGTGGATAGATACTGTAAATCAGTTAAAAATGGATGGATGACTTGATGGATGAATAGAAGTAGATGAGTGGGTAGATAGAGTAAATGGGTAGAGATGGATGAAAGATGGAAGGATAGATGGGTGAAGAGATGGAAAGGTGAATAGAAGTAGATGAGCATGTAGATACTGTATATGAGAAGATATGCATGCATGGATGGATGGATATATACATATACACACACATTGCACTGTACAGATTTCTAACATTAAAGAATCTGGAATCTTCAATTGTGATCTTTTGTCAAAACATCACATGCTTATAAACAGTTTTCCTTTTCTCCAAGTCCTCAGTTTTTTAACCCTTACCTCCAACCATCAGTCATGTGCTGGCCAGTTTTAATGATCCAAGTCATTTCCTGCTTTACCCTATGTTTTCTTCAATGGATACATTCTGAAATACGTCACATTAAAGTAAAATGAGTAACAAAGTGTTACATATTTACTTGAAAGGTTTTTCTTTTGTAGAGCCATACTCTCTGCGGTTCTCCTCATTCACACTGTCAGTTCATGTTCAGTCAGTCAGTTCATAACCAAGTTAAGAATCTAAAAAGTGGCATTTTTCTAAACTCACAACTATTTATTTTTTATTTTTTGGATAGTTCATGAAATTTTAAACCCACCCACAAGAATTAAGCCTTATACTGTATGTATTAACCCTTTTTAAATATCACCCATATCAAAGCTTGCCTAAATAAATTATGAGATATATATATTTCTCTCTTTTTTTACACCCCAGCAGAATCAATTAAGCATGGAAGGAAAGGGATCTTTGGGAAGACTGCGGGTTTGGAGAGGCCTTGAGCCCGAGCTTTGGACACCGTGGACTCATGGAGGTGGGATATCCAGTGGATATGCATAAACAGGTTGAGGAGGATGAAAGCTGTTCAGCAGATAAAGCCATAGCAGCCTGTCTGAATCCTGCCATGCTGGCCTTGATTTATGACCATCTCAGTCAGACTCTCTACCAAATCCACCTGCTACCTTTTTTTTTTGCTCAGTGGAGATGCTTATGTTTTAGCCAATAGTACAACCAAAGTTCACAAACACACAAGGTAAAGACAAATCATTCATGGGACTGTCAATTTTGTCTTCAGAAGGAAATAGCAAGAAGAATGTTGCTGTATGATTACTGTACTGTATATAAATATTCTGTTTACATACCATCACCCACTTGCCAGTGTGTAATATTTATTGGCCATAAATTGATTTTGATAAATGAATAAAATAATGTATAATTTCTTCAAACTGAATTTTTATTTCCTAGCAGAAATAAAATTTTTATTTTGTTGATTTTAATTATAATTTTAATTTCATTTCATTAAAAAAAACCCAAAAAACAATTAGGTACCCTCATAAAATTCCTGTGGTAAAGTTTTGATTATATCTACTCATTAGTAATTGACAGGTTGCAGAAAGTGTCAAAAAATTATGGGATTGTACTGCAGCTCTGACAGAGCTTTCTTAAATCTTAAAGTTTAAACATGAAAAAAGTGTTCATGTTTTTCGTCTTTGTCAGTCTGCTTCTCCATAAATACTGCATGAAAACCAAAAAGCGGCACAAAAACTTAATTGACACCAAAGCTCAAACATGATGCCTATTATCAGCAGTCCACTTTGAGCCAAAAAGCACTAGAGCTCTAGAGCAGCCATGCTGCATTATTTGGTGCTGTTTTGGTGTCATTAGTGTAATAATGATGTGTGCATGGTTTCCTCAGGGACGTGGTCTGGTTCGTCACACTGAACCTGAGGACACAGCCGATGCCTCTGAGTAGCACTCTGATGTTCCCCGTTTCTCCTCTCTCGCACAACATTAAAAAGTCGGGATAAAAGGTAAGGAATAGGCTTTATTAACTTTAAATATGCATGATGTTTCTGAGAAAAGTGCAGAACGGCATCGAGAAACGTCCAAAAGCTTGACTACTTATTTCTCCTTATTTTTTTCCCCCTCTTCCTCTCTCTCCTTCTCAAAAATTGTAAATAATTTAAAACAGAGAGGGGAAGGAAAGGGGGAAAAAGACACCAAGATTCTGACACACTCTGCATAAACATCTCCTTATTAGTGACCCTAGATGCCCAGGGAGATTCTGCCGCCACACACACGCAGTCACAGCGGCTCTCTCCAGCCTGACTGAAGCACCCTGCTGAGAGCTCAGATGTCAAGGGTCAGTCTTCACCATCATAACCTCTACAGATGTGTCTTCCAGTCTTTCACAGGTGACTCATAACTGTGAACGATTAAGCAGTAAGGGCAGAGAGTTTGTGTAGTATTGTAAATATAGTCATGCATCGTTAGGCAAAGTATTTCTTCTAAATGTTTTGTCATGTATCATATAGTCTATGTTTTATTCAGTGTACAGAGACGTACGCTGCTGGACGAAATTAACACTTTTTATTCAGAAAGGACACGTGAAATTTATAACATTTGACCATAAGGATGTTTATAAATCTACAAAACAGTTCTGTTTTAAACAGATGCTGGTCTCTCAAAAATAAATCACAATAAGAAGCGACACAACAGTTTTAACATTGATAATTGTGAGAAATGTTATATTTTTCAGCATTGTATCACAGGAAAAAATTACATTTGTGACCCTGTCCACAAAACCAGTCAAAACGTTGCACAGGTATATTTGTAGCATGTTCCATGAAGATATTTAGTACATTTTCTAACATTAAAGTATGTAAAAAAAAAACTAATTTTTGTTTAGTAACATGCATTGCTAAAAACGTGGTCAACTTTAATAGTTATTTTCACAACAGTTTTTTTTTTTTTTTTACACCCTCATATTCCAGGTTTTCAAATAGTTGTATCTCAGCCAAATCTTAACAAACCATACATCAATGGAAAGCTTTTTTTATTCAACTAAATCTCTGTTTATGATTGTTTTTGTGGTCCAGGGTCACATTATAATATATATATATTAATATACAAAGCAGTTATTTCACTATTTTGCCGTTTTTATTGCTCAAACATTTGAATGTCAGTGTACTGTATATTCTGTTTCATAACTCTAGCTGTATCAGGTATTTAGCATGACTGTAACTGCGTATTGACCGATCAGAATGTAAGTATTGAAATGCACTTATCTGTGATTATATGTTTATTGATTTCTGCTTAACCTGTAAAGCCAGAGAGGAGTGGCTCTAATAATAATTATTCAGTGAAAGACACTGAAACCTCCCACTCGGTCGATTCCAATTAACATAGTTGTAGTGGTTGTCTGAATACTGCAGTGTCATGCTATTTGATTAGGATACTTCTTTATGAAAATATACAATGTATTAATAGTGTTTAAGACTGTGTAATATTTTAAAAGTTTAAGAAAACGAAAATAAGGCCAAGAGAAATCTTTGTTGACTGTCTTGAAATAATACTTCTGAAAATGTCCGCATGCTCAGGACTCTTCCTTTAAACACATTTAGAGAAATTTAGCATGAAATCACCTGCTCACCAATGAATCCTCAGCACTCCAGTGCATCATCTAACCGCTTGTGCAGTGAAAACTTGCTTGTTTGTAAGAAACAAATCGATCATAAAGACACATCTCTGCTGTGGAAACTCATTTTTATTTGTGCCTAATTGAACATGGCATCTGCTTTGACTAAGGTCTATACTTGGAAATGAATGACTTGAACTTGAATTGACCTTTAAGGCAAGTCACTCAGTACTTATTCACAGAAAACATTTTCTCTGCTCCTTAGTAAAACAAACCATTGTAGTAGTTGTTATAGTTTTTTATGAATCTTCACTGAAAGTGTCAGGTCAAATGGATAAACAGCATGCATTTACCCATCGTCACGATACTGTCAGACATGTCTCTGTACTAGCGCTCACTAGGGTATTTATGACTCTCATTCAGTCTTCTATTTATTATTACCTACGTTACCTTTATTATCTCATGGCCTCTTTCTAGCCAGTGATACATGGACCCTCCTCTGAATTTTAATTTCAGAAACGTGTGATTATTCCTGCCAGGGCCTTGTAAGAGGACGTCCTTCATGGTTCTCTCTCGGTGATGGATTAACACCCGGTCGGTTAATGAATGGGTCTCATAAGTTGTTAATGCTGTTTTAAGGTGCAATTTTCTAGCCAGTGTCACTCGTTTTCTCTTATTCAACATTTTTTTTTCTTTGCATTACACACACACACACTCACAGACACATTTACAATTTGGGATTTTTTTTAATTGTTAGGAAAGATAAAACTTTTGTTTTAATTTTTTTATTAAATATTATTACATTTATATATTTTCATTTTTTGTTTGTTTATTTGTAACTTTTTTAAAACGTTTAACTTTATCTATTTATACATACATATACATATACATATGTTTGAATTCATATTTGGAATGTTGCACATTTTTAAATATTTATTTTGTGTTGTATTACATTTTTTATTTTTATATATTTTTTTAAATTTTAACCTTTTAAAAATTTGTATTGTTAGGAAAAAAAACTATCTATATATCTGCCCACATATATTTGAATTCATAATTTAAATTATTAATTGATTAAATATTTACTTTTTATTTTTAAATATTCTTTTTATTATTTATTTATTTATTTATTTATTTGAGCTTTTTTAGCCTTTGAACTTGTTTATTGTTAGGAAAAGTCAGGAAATTGTCCAAAGATGGCATAACAAGAATTGTAAATGATTCAAGCCAGACTCGAAACTCAAACTTTTCACCTTTGTAAAAAGCCAGTTATAGTTGAGGTTGTTAATGTGGATACCGTGGAGGGTCAGTTTCACACTATATCTACACAGAGCTCACCACTGTGCTCCATACTAGCTTCTCAGCGCTCCAGCATGCATTTTATTGGCCGGCGCTGTAATCTTAGGATCCCCACAACACACCCAGCACATATGAAAGCTGTGATCCTCCGAGCCCGGCCTAAATTACAGCATAACAGGCTAAGCTAAAAGCTCCAGTTAGAATACGGCATGCTTCAGAAAGCCGACGCAGGATGGCTAAATTACCGAGCGGCTGCGTCAGAGCGCGAGCAGGGGGATGCCATTCCTTCCCGCTCCACTGGGTAGATTATTCTCAGGTATCAGGAGCCAAGAAAGAGGATTATTTCGGTGCGAATAGAGTTGTCAGTTTGGAAACTCCAGATGCAATCATTTCCATCTCGGGATAATTATGGGATCAGGAGTGAGGTTTGGGTTGAAAAGCTGGCACGGGATGAGCTATCACTCTCTAATGAAGGATTTTACACACTGAGGGGTGAGCGAAGTGTCAGCTGGAGCTCTCTCCTGATCCGCACCTTTTTCCCTCCATCTGTTTTAATAGCAACAGGCCTGTCTGACCCGATGGAGAGCAGTGATAATTGTATGCTTTGTCTCTTCTTGTCTATTAGGGGGTTAAAAGTGTCAGGAAAGTGGGTACCATTGACCTTTAACCCTTTTCACAGAGCTGTTCACATTAAAGACCCTGCTGTAAGAAAGGGCTCTTTGTTACGGCCTTACGGTGGCCACCTCCACTCCAGACTGGAGTATCTGCTCTCCTCATGTACAACAGAGCGAGGTTAGGGCATCCACACAGTGGATGGTTAATTTTTTGTGAGATTTTTAGTAATGAGAGCATAAATTTGGAATAAATTAAATGTTACCGTTCTTAGGAAGCAGTGAAGACTAATGGGTTTTGCAAATGCCTGCTTGCTTTTATCACATACAGGCTTTCTTTCATTTAATAATAGCTCAATGACAGCATCAACGTCAAAATAAACACTAACAGGATGATCAGGGCCCCAACTGTCAAATTGAGTTGGGAGTTTTAAATGTGACTACACTTGCACATAACTTTTAAGAGGATGTTGTTACAGTGTGACTACATAAGTACAGAGTAATATTAGTATATTATATATAATATTAAGTATTTGTACTTACTTAGGGTTCTAATTCTAACATAATGTTATTACTATAGTATGTGCATGCAACATGTAACTGTCATGTTAAAATATTTGTCTTTTTTATATAGTGTTAGGATAAAACAATGCAATCTATATCTAAAATGTTGTTGAAAAGTAGCAAACATATAGTGATAAAATAGACAATTTATTAAAATAGATATTTTAATATAAAAAAAGCTATTTATTAATCCACAATTGATATTTGATGACAATTGAGACTTATTTTGCTGCACAGTTTTCATATATTATTATTTCATAAGTCAGGGCAAGGTGAATCGATGTAATTTCATTAATTTGAATAAAAATGTAAATATTTCTAAAATATATTTTAATAAATTATTTATTAATGCACAAGTTCCATTATTTATTTATTTTTTATTATTATAATTTTTTTTGCTGAGCAATTATCATCATTTTAAAAACAAGCCAGGACAAAGTAATATTTTTCAATGTCAACTAATGTTTGTTTTATTTCTTGCATTCGAGTGCCACAACTTACCCCGAAGTAGTGCCATATACTTTAGAGGTAAACATTTTTTTTTTTCTAAAGTTAGTAAAAATATAGTTGATAACATGGCAAAATCTGTCCAAAGTCAAAAAGCACTGCTGTGAATTGCTGTACAGTTAAGGTGGTTTTTATATATAGTTGCTTTATAGGTTCTTACTGGTCCAGATGACTTTTATTTTTTGTTCTTAAATACTCTTCCTTTTTTAATTAGTTTAAAATTGTAAGTCTGCAATCGAAACAAGCTGTTGCACACCTTTCCTTAAAGTCCTCGGATTTGAGGTGTCATTCATACAGTATCATAAATATTGCTCAGTTAGTTACACAGGTGCGTTTCCTATTTGATGTGGTACTGTACAGCTCACTGTAAACCCGTCTTGAATTGTCTGTAATAATTATGAATCAAAGGCTTATTTCATAGTTTAGTATTGAGCATTCGTTCCCTCCGGTGTGTGACACGTGAGGGGGTTCCTGCCAAACGCGGTGGCTGGATATGTCGCTGTGCACGCTTGGAAAAGGTCACACATTTGAAGGGATGGCCATTATGTTGGTGTCACTGCATGATGATGTATCGTCGGAGCCGGGCTCTACCTGACACACAGCGAGCATGAATATGATTTCAGAGAGCATAAAAAATTCAACAGCCTGACCTAATTACGCTGTAATATTCAGATGAAGGGCTGCACATCACACCGGGAGCTTGCTTTTGGAATCCATTTCTAATCTTATTTAGTTTGATTCGTCAATAACAGGAATTGTAATGCCTTAGCGATGCAGTGCTTTAATTGTGGAATTACATTGTTTGTTCATTCCTTCACCTCTTTACTATATACTATTAATATGCAAATGATTTCCCCCCAGGTTGACATTTATGCTGATATTGTGGCTGTGCCACTTTTTACTTAAGTTGTTCACTAAGAGGACACTAACATGCCTAATTATATTTCAAGAAATTAGAAGAATGCAGCATTAGAGATATGAAAAAAAAAAAGTTATGAACTAAAAATATGAACAATTTACTAGTGCACAAACTGTTCTGAAGTCTTGTTTTGTCATTTTAATGTTTTCTTTAGTCAGGAATATCTATCTATCTATCCATCTATCTGTTTGTTTTTCAGTACATCAAGTTAAACTAAATGGTTTTCTTTCCTTATTTTATATAGTTTTAATTGCCTATAATAATTCTGTGCAATCATTGTCAACATTTTGATTATTTATTATTATTATTATTATTATTAGTTTTAGTATTCGTAATATTAATAGTATTTATGATAGTTTCTCTGCGTTTGAGTGACACAGCTTACCTTAAAGCTTCTGACACACTTCAGCCCACTGGTCATATTTTGGGAAGGATGCTTATTATATCAGAAAATTATTTATTAATATCTTTTTTAATTTATTTTACTTGATTTCCAGTAATAAATAACTAAATAAAATCTATAACAACTGGATAATACATTAAGACTTGTTTTCTATATATTATATTTGAAATATTAAGTGTAATTTTTGAGCATGTGAGCATCTTAAAGGAATATGTTCACCTAAAAATGAAAATTCTGTCATCATTTACTCCAAATCTGTATGCGTTTCTTTGTTCTGCCAAACATGAAAGAAGATATTTTAGAAAGTTTGTAACCAGGCTGTTTTGGGTCACCATTGACTTCCATAGTATTTTTTATTTTTTTTTCCTACTATGGAAGTCAAGGTTGCCCCAAAATATCTTCATTAGTAAAATCCTCCTTTCAAGAATTTTTAGATATTTCCAATGTAACATCAGATAATTCTCATTAGGAATAACAGTGTTGCAATGCACTGACATATCTCATCCCTCTCCCCTAGTGTTTGGACAGTACTTCAGTCCTTCACTTAGCATGTGTGGTGTGTAAAACGCCAGGTGGAAAGCCTTATTTACAGCGTCTGTCTTGCTTTAGGCCTGCGGTCTCCGCTGAAGACGCAGAGAAGCTGGGATTACACTCAAGATAAACACTATCTCGGCACACAGGCAGTCTTAGAGAAAAGCGTTGCATTTCCTGGCATTGTTCTAGAGTTAAATCAATTCCCCGCGGCATTCAACTCCCTTTTCTCACCCTGCTGATCAGGCCCGGTTACAAACAGCTATCATTTGCATGAGAAAAAAAGGAAGCTCAAATGGAGAGAGTGGCGTATTATCAATATTACAAAGTGTTGCAGGTAGCTCCACTGAAGTCAACGAGGAGCCCGGCTTTTCATGTCTGTGCGCATTGATTTAATGCTACTTAAAACGAATTGCAGATCAATTGGATTACCCAGAGGCAGATTTAATGAGCCGCACACTGCAGAGGATGTTTGTGCCCCCCGTCATCTGAGCGAGAGACTCGTCATTCTCTGGGAATGCTTTCTAGCACATGACGTCTTCAGCGGTGCTCATAACAATAGCTCGAACTTTGTGAAAGACTTTGAAACGTTAGGAAAAGACCACGGTTTTACTATGGTATTCTATCATATACTTTGGAGCACCACAGCATTGTGTTCTTTAACAAGATACAACGATATGATTTTTAGGCATGCTTTACCATGGTATTCTATTAAATGCATTGAAGTGTCACTGTATCACCAGGTTTTTTCTTTAGCCATGAGACCACCATTGTTTGGAAAATATATAATTATAATACCATGGCTTTAAGGACATTCTATGGTATTACTACAGTATTCTTTGGAATGCTGCAGAACATCATGGTAAATGTATATTTTTTTGGACATGTACCATGGTATTACCATAGTACTCCTATGGTTAATCCACATTTTTAGACATGCACCAAGATATTACAATACAAATGTAAAAACACTATGATTGCTTTGTTTTTTGGACACAAAGCATGGTAAAACCATGGAGTTTTGAACACACATCATGGTATTCTCTGAAATACATAAACTTTGATGCTGTGGAAATGTCTTGGAGCACCAGAAAAAAGTGCTGTTGTACTGTAGTACCGTGGCATACTTATCTGCAAGTTTACTTTATACAGTAAATACCCTGGTATTGGTACCTTGGTATCATCAATATCTGACACAGTCGCTTCACTGTACCTTGTTACAGTCTTGAAGTGAACTTCTCCAGTTCTGCGGTGACTTAAACCAGTCTATATTTATACTTGGAGTTAATTTAGTAAGTGATGTAATGCCTCATACGTCGTCATATCCCATTTTTCGTCTCTCTGCCAGCTTTCCATTTCTAGCTCGTTTACTCATCATCTCTCACAGACTGGGTTAATCTTGATACTGGCATAAACGCTCTCTGTTTGACAAGCATGTTTTGAGTGGCTCCATACCATCATAGAGAGATGCAGGATAAATATTTATCCTTGGCTGCTGATCCGCACCTGGGATCAATAAGGCTTTTTCTCTGTGTTAATCAGATTGCCTCAGGATCATATAATTACTGTTTAATATCCTGTTACAGTGAACAGAGGGAGAACGCTTGTCTGCCAGCTCATGATTCCCTGCTCTGTCATTGGAGCAGTGTTTATATCTGAAGCGCTGACCGCAGGACAGCAAGCACTCCCACGGGCCGCCTGACGCCACCGGTTCACTCAGCAGCCCGTATCTTCAAGTTGGACACAGAGTGGTCCTCAAATTTAGATTAGGTTCCTTGTTTAAATCAGAGAGGGAAACTCGGGAACATTAAAATGGAAATGAAAGCATGCAATGAGGGAAGTGTAGAGAAACAGGAGGCCTTGTGGAAGTGTTGATCTGGAAGCAAAGTTTTGCTGCTTTGGATGTGTTTTAAAGATAATATCAGAATGTTTTGAACTATTTTAAACAAATACCATACTAGTAACAGTGATCATTTCTTAAAACAACCTTTTAATTTTTTTGTAATAATCCAAATGACCTTTTTCTCATTATGAAGAGCCATGGATATTAAACTTTTTGGTAACACTTTAGAATAGGTAATACTTGTTACCAATTAACTACGACTTTTCCCTCAATAACTTATTAATTTGCTGCTTATTAATAGTTAGTGCAGTAGTTGTTAAGTTTAGGTATTGTGTAGGATTTTGGATGTAGAATAAGGCATATATATCTGCTTAATTAGCACTAATAGATGGCTAATATTCTAGAAGTATACATGCTAATAAGCAACTATTAGGTGTAACTGTAAAATAAAGTGTTACCCTGTTTTATGGAATCCATAAAACACTAGTCCCTAAATGGTTCAGAATAAACATACAAGTGCTTAAAACCAAACTTTATTAACCCTTTAAATTAAACACCAAACCAGGAAAATGCCTTTCTTGCCATCTGGAATATGCACACAGTTGTATGTTTTGAAAAAAGGCACTTGAAACTTTATTTTCCATTTAATATATAATAAGTTAATAAGTAGTAAAAAAGAAAGAAAAAAAGAATTATATGCATACATAAAAAACTAAATACAAATAAAAGAAATACAATTTTAAAATGATTAACCTGACTTTTGTTTTTTGCAGGTCATCTTTTTATCAAAAAATTATTTATTTTAAAAATTTTGAAAAAAGGTGGAAAAAAATTACATTTGAAAATGATATAACAACATTATTATTTATTCATGTAATTCAGCAAAAAATATAGTTTGTATTATATTAATATTAACTAATGTCAACATATAACTTGGATTTAATAATGTATTAGTTAATGTTAAAATTTACTAAGATGGTCACAATTAGGTGGTTTAAACAACTACATACTTTTAAATAATCTGGTACAAAAAAGATACCTTCAAGTAATTATATCTGTAATTAATTTCTGTAATTGCATTTATAATCGCACTTTATGTTAACTAATGTAGTTATCAAATGAAGCCTTAAAGTGCTGTATGAACTGTAAAAGTCCAACCATATGCAAAATGACATGCAAAAGCAACAATTTTGTATATGCATAAACAACAGCAGGATTGCTGGATGGTTAGCTGCATTTACAATGGCTGCTTTAACAGTATTTTCACCTTGCTGTGTACTTTTCTCGATAATGTGGATCTCCCTTTAAGCTGACAATTAGTTCCTGACTTTGTTAGTAACTCGAGCATTATTTCACCTCAAACAGCTCTGACCTCAGCGTACCGGACCCCACGGACACACGTGACCTACCCATGAAGTGCATTTGCCACCCGAGGAGAGGTCACGCTGCACGACCGCCAATTCGGTTCTTGGAAATCACGCCTCAAAGACGCACATCAAAATTCAATCACACACGAGCACCATCCAGGCACCCACCTCCACCCCCTTGTTGACTTGATTAAGGTGAGTGGGATCGCTTCAAAACCTTCACACACACACACACACACACACACGTGCACACAAACACAGGAGGGGCTCATAAGTCTGATTTCAAAGCTTCGTAATTGGGAAAGGGGTTTTTTAGACCTGGCGTGGAGCCCTGTTCCTTTATTGTTTCCTGATTTTAATGCGCACAAGGCACGATTAGGGTATGAGGGTCCATTTAAAGAACAACGCTGCGCTGAAGATGAAGAAACCGCGTCAACAGCCATGTCGTACCCTGCCATTACCGCTTCGGTTCCCTACTCCTATCCTGCTATTTGTTCCCATTAAAAAAGCCTACTAGAAGGACTGCAATTCATTCAGACGTATTGTATGTGGTAATGTACACTATTAAGTACCAGTATATTGAAACAAACCTTTGATTAAATGTATTTGAATCACAAAGAAACAGCAAGAATCCTCCCTTGCCTTTGTTAATGAGGGCCTCATTGTGCTACCTGTGCTCACCGACTTTTGTGCCTGTGGTTTCAAGAGGCCTTTTTTTCCGCAGTTCTACTCTGATATTAAATCAAATCAACTTGGGGAGAGCAAAAAAAGGCTTTTGTTCACATTTGAATAATTTGTACATATTGTTAGTTATATTGGCTGATCTCGGTGTAAGGCAGGAATGGACGTTGTTATTTTTTTTCCTCCCACTAGTATAATTGGCATTGATGTTTTTTTTATTTAGGTTTACTTTGTGTATAATTTGTTCATTATGCATTCGTGTGATTTGCGTTCGGTGCAATTTAAATAGACCAACACAAACAAACAAAAACAAACTCAAACTCACGGTTTGTATTTGTGGCACGAACTGAAAACCGGAGTAAACAGTCCAAAAGGGTACAAAAACAAGACTTTTAAACACTCCAGCACCTTAAATACACAATACAAAAGCGTTGCTTAGCCATACCGAGAAAGGCGTGCAAATCTATGTAAGTATCATTCTGTTTGCATAATAGATTAGAAATTAGCATTTTTGTTCATTTTCCATGTATGCACAGTGCCCTGGAAGAAAAACGCTCCATGCATATCAGATCAGCCAGCCTTCCATTTTGCGCAGTATATTATTTGACAATCTAAAATGTGTAATTTGCATGAAATTGCTTAATTAAAACACAGTCACTTGGGGTATTAATTTCTTTGTCTGCCGACCGAGTGCGGCGCAGGCAGATGTAAAGGGCTGTCAGAGAGGAATGTCAGGGAGTGAGAGGGGGGACACCGTCCCAGCACGCCCGTGTCTTGGCTGGGGAGGGTTACGGTGCATGGCTGCCTGCCCGCCTGCCTAACTGCCTGCTCTGGGCACGCTTGGTAAACGGAGGCCCCTGTGCTGGAAGGATACAAAGGGGAGGATGGTGGGGTGATGGAGGAGGAGGGCGGCTGGCAGCGTGCCATCAGCATGCGAGATCTGGAGATATCATGCTCTCTGTATAGATGCACTTTCTGCTTAGTCTACACTCACTAGGTTGTAATATGGATCAGGATATTTTTCTATTGATGCTGTAAGTGCTGTCAAACCATTAATCCAAAACATCTTTCTTAAATATAAGAATCAATTTGTTTGTTTTTCTATATTCATAATAAACATGCATGCATATTATGCGAACATAAACTTTTATTGTCGTTTGACAGCACTAGTTATAACAGATGTTTAGTATGCAATCACAAGCAAAATTTCTTGTGGCAAATGTTTGATAAAAAGAGTAACACTTTACAATAAGGTGTCATTTATTAACATTAATGTAGTTCACTAAAATGAACAAACGATGAACGATATGTTTATTACAGTGTTCATCTTTGTTAACGTTACAAATACAATCATTCATTGTTAGATCATGTCAGCAATGTTAGCAAACACAACTTAAAGACTGAAATTAGCATTAACTAAGAATAAACGCTTTAGAAATGTTGTTCATCCTTAGTTCATGTTAACTAAGGAACTTTATTGTACAAAGTGACTTTATTGTACAAAGTTAATTTTAACCAAATCTATTAAGGAAATGATTGCCTTGGTTGACTTGTTATTTTTAAGCAGAGAAACTGGATGCAATTATTGATTAACAGTAAAAGGAATAGCATACATTTTTGTGGATAGTATCTCAGATACTTTGGATAGATTTTGAGATTTTTTTTATTGCTCTTGAGGATTTATAAAAATGAAAAAAATATTACAAATATTTATACATTTATTTATTTATTAATTTAATGTAATTTAGAAAATAAAAATGTAAAGATAAATATTTAAATATGTCATTAATTTCAAGTGTGAGTTGAAAAGATAATTTCCAGATAATTTTATTGCTAAATAAACTTTTTTTTAAAGTTTTGCAAGAACATTTTGTTTCATTCTGTTTGAATATTTTATTCAAACATCAAATTGTCACATTTAATTGAATGCATTACTTATTATGTCTTTGTAGTTGTGCACATAGCAATTTCTAAAAATTATTTCTCCTCAAAATCTTTTTAAATGTAGGAAAGACATGAAGCATTTATGTTTGCATTTATGAATTTATATATACACATTTATAATATTCTGGTGAAACCTCGTGACAAATGTGTTATTATAGACCCAATCACAATAAAACAGCTGTTGTAAGGGAGTCTGACGTGCACAAACAGCAGCTCAAACACGCGCTCTGAAAGCGTATTGGTAGATCATGGCACGTCAGATGAAATGTCCCGATTCCAGTTTGTGAAGTGTCACTGTAAGTCTCACGCTGTACCCTTTTGTCTTAAATATCAAAGCCAACACGGGCACGTTAACATTTGAATATTTTCCAGTTCTTCATAAGGGGAGATCGTACAATAGGGTGGGGGGGAAAGGGCTCGGTGTAGTGAAGTAGCACATATCAAAATGAAAGAGCCCTTTCTCTTTCTCTCTCTCTCTTCCTCTCAATCGCTCTCTCATTC
This sequence comes from Enteromius radiatus, assembly GCA_032357445.1. NCBI lineage: Eukaryota > Metazoa > Chordata > Actinopteri > Cypriniformes > Cyprinidae > Enteromius > Enteromius radiatus. The sequence continues at coordinate 2,662,296 of JAUCMS010000079.1, forward strand.
TCTCTCTCTCACATCAGTGACTGCCTGTGAAGGGCTTCCAAATCACAGTCCTTGTACCATTCAGCACATACAAAAGGGCTGTGTGAGCCTGAGCAGGCAAGGCCTAATTAAAATCCTTTAACAGAGAGAGAAAGTGAGGGGCACATGGAGCTGGGCTGGGATTGTAAAGGAGGCTGTCAGTGAGTTGGGGCGTCGACAGCCACACACAGACTCTGTGACAGCTCTCCAGAGCAGCTACCACATACGCCATTTGCTCAGAGGGCCTTAATTGGGTCTTTGATGTCCCTTAGAAAGGTGGCAGAGAAATGGAAATGTTATCCTCGCCCACTTTCATGCTGCCTACCGGCGTAGATTGTTTATGATTTACAAAAGATGTGCTTCTCATGCTTCACCCACCTCGTTCTGTCTTTCTAACAGGGATGGGTCAGGTTGGTCAATTTAGTGAGGTCAACAAGTGAGTTTAGCTGCTTTTACTCTCTTTGTTGTTAGAAACAATGCTCTATTTTAAAGTAAAATATAATAACAATCATAATACAGTTCTTTTTAATGGTACAAGAGATAAATATTATTATTATTGTTCTCGCATTTTTGTTCAAATGCTTTTTCATCCCTTAACATTTTTAGCTGAAATAGTCTTGCGAAATGTAGCAAAAACAATACTAGTGGAAATAATAAATACATCAGATTTTTATTAAAATAAATAAATTATTAATTGTTATTACTATTATTATTTATATGTATATAATATTTTTAGCTAAAACATTATTACTACGTAAAAATCAGTTTTTAAATGTTTTTATATTTTTAAATGTTACAAGGCATGTACTTTTTTTTATAATATATTAATATTAATTGAATGAATTGAGATATATCTACTCAGAGATATAATCATTGTTTTTGCACATAATTATTATTAGTTTTTTTTTGTTTAAAAGGCTATTTCATCCATTTAATATATTTTAGCTAAAATATTATCATTATTATTATTATTAATAAACGTAGTAAAATCAATACTACATCTCATTTATTATTCTTATTCTTATTTAAGTAATTTTATTGTTGCTAAACATAACAAAAACAATACTAGATCTAATTTATTATTATTATTATTATTGTTAAAGTAATTTAATCTCATTACTTTATAGCTGAAATCTTATTAATATAACAATAATAATAATAATTATTATTATTATTATGTTTTAATTATTACAAGAGATAGTTGCATTAGTAAATTCATCAAAGCAGTGTTTTTTGTGTTTTTATCAGATAGGATAGATCAGAACTGACAGGAAATGAAGCGGTAGAGAGATAGGGGGTGATGGGATCGGGAAAGGTCTGCAAACCGGGACTCGAACTTGAGACGCCCAAAGCTCAATGTCCCTGAATGTCAGCGCACTGCCCACTAGGCTATCGGCGCCGACCAGAGCACTGTTTTTGTGCAATGTATATATCCCCCAAAAAATGTCATATCTGCATAATGGACTTCAAACCGCTCAGTAAATTATGCAGTCATTCCTTAAGACTGACCAGTAGACTGCTTCATGCAACCCCTTTACTAGCCGTATGTAATTTTTCACATTTCTACTTCCAAAGTCATTACGCCGTTAGCTCACATTTTAACTCCTGTCAGGGTCGTAGCATGTGTAACTTCCACTCCCTGCTTAATTCTCTCCCCATAAATTCACAGCCATTGCGAGGGGGCAATAAAGGAGCGCATATGTATGTGTGTGTTTGCAGGGAAGGCTAGAGAGGGGCAAGTCCCTGCTGCCATCGCTGATCAAATGAAACAACAAGGGCAATGGCAGCTAATGCGGGGAGCTGTTTAGTGCAGGGCTGCCTTTTGAAATGATGATGATAATGGATTCAGTCCGCTCATTAATGGAGTCCGAGTGCTCGTTAGAGTGAACAAACAAGCCAGCCTGTCATCACTGGAAATGCCAAGTGCCGGCAACTGTCTCCGTTTTATGTGAGGACACCGCGTTCTCGCCATTTACCCACCTACTCCACCCCCAACATCAAAGTCTGTGGTTGGGACCACCGCGACACACCACCACACCACCCTTGGAGGCGGCTCCAGCAAACAGGGTCGCCGGGTCAAGAGGGATGAAATCGATTCCTTTCTTTTGGCTCCGTCCTCCGTCTAAGTACAGAGTTTTAAGCTAGTGTGTTCGCTCATACATTAAGTAGTTTATGCAGTAACTTCACACATGGTGTAACTAGTGGGTGTTTCTCTTTATTTAAAGTTTGCTATTATTTAAATTGTTTACTCACCCTCATGTTATTCCAAACCTGTATGCATTGCCTTCTTCTGTGCAACATGTACACACAGATATTTTGAAGTTGGCGTTGGTACCCAGTTTTGGTTCCCAAGTTAACATTGGTAACCAGTTTTGGTTTCTTTTGTGCAACATGCACACACCCACACACACAAATATGTTGAAATTGACATGGCTAACCAGTTTTGGTTCCCATTGACTTGCATTAAATGGGTTCCCATTGACTTTTATTGGGAACCAATGGGAACCAAAGCCGTCCACAGAACATAAAACAAAGCTCATGCAGAAGTTACTTGCAAACCAGGAAGCTTTCGGCTGGTCAACATAGTGGATCTTCATATCCAAATTGAAACCACTGAGAAATCTGCATGGGGAAATCTTTAGCCCTCATATCAAATTTACTATGGATTCCCATTTAAATGCATATTTAAGCCAGTGTATTTCCCTACAGTGTGTAATCAGTAACTTGTGGGGGGTTCCTTTTGAATCTTTTTTGATTGATTTTAAGATGTGGTCACATTAGCTAAATTGTGCAGGCTCTTTAGTGACAATGATGCATAGAGCACAATTTACACACATATCACTTTCAAACCCAGCTTTCTGGCGATGAGGTCTCTAGTGGGCGTTCTCATTACTGGTTTCTTACTAACGTCATTGTTGACAGCGAATCAGGTTTC
>JAUCMS010000079.1:2671271-2721291 GCA_032357445.1 Enteromius radiatus
ACATGTACTTTGTCACTGCTATACTGCAATAAACAACTTCTTCAAGATCTTCAACGTCCTCATCATTTTTTCTTACAATGTTTATGTGTAATATCTAGAACTATGCTATGCATCATAGGCAAAAATGACAACAACTTTGTCAAAATTTGGTCACATGATGTGACACAACATCTTTATCTTGCATTCACAGTGTTCTTTGGCTCTGCATAAACTCATCTAGACACATTTATCAACGCTCTATATCAACCTTGTTAGCATTATTCATACAAAATGTTTTATGATTTATAGTTTGTAGTGTGTAGATCACATCTGTAATAAATCCTGACTGATGTAACCAGGCTTAGTCAGACAATCTCTTTAAACCCATACAATGCTGCTGGGTCATTACAGGCCTCCGGCCTCCTTGAAAAGCCTTGACTCTTTGTTTGTCTTGTGGTCTCGTGGAGATGTTCTATGGATTGCATTCAGCTGTAATTCTAGGCAGCCACTAAACCCGGCCGGAGTCAATAGCCCATAAGTCTCTTGTTTATCACCAGATCAATTGCTCCACTTCACAAGGGGAAGGAGAAGACTAATTGTTTTAGGAATAATCTCTCTTTGTGCGTGCGGATATGGCATCGACTTGCAGAAATGGAAAACGATTTTTGCCTCTCAAGCTAGATGAGAAGGTGCACTTCTGTTTGCTCATGTTTATAAGTAACGAGAGCATTTGAGAGTTTTATGAGTTTCTGATGATCGCAGCTTACAAAAACTCCTAATTTAGCCCATACCATGTTTAATTTACTCCTAAAATCTGCTTAAAAAATGCCATTCCAGGCTTTGTTCCAACATTAGTCCGTTCCATTAGTCATTAAACTCTATTTTGACATAGCCAGCAGTAGCTTCAGGATTTTTCATTCATTTATTCCCTCTTCCCTGTGAAAAAAGGCCAGCGTAGCTGAACTGCAATGCACAGAGGGCCGCTCACCTGTTCTGTAGGTGAAAGCCCTTCCTTTTGGGATCAATTACTTGGCATCGGTATCTTTATAAAAGAAACCTGACTGATTAGAAGTCCACACGGCACCCTAAGATCCCATGTTTGGGGTTCCTGGCCTCGGCACAGCTATTTATTAGCATATAATATTTAAAGGTCAGTTTCTGTTTTACATAGACACTCTATTAGTCGTGGGTCAGTCGGGCCATGTGTATTGTTTCATTGCAAGCATAAAATTTAGCGTTTTTGCTCTTTGCTTTGAAAACATTAAGATCGCATTGCTGCCCTCTCAGGGGAAAATGTGAAAAGCACTGTTGATTTTACCTCCGAATGTAGCTTTAGACATACAGTAATACTGTAATGTGTGCAGTTCATCATTGTGGCTGAGGGAGTCAAGTTTTTTTGAAGCACCGCACGGAGAATACCCACAACTCCTTGGGAAGGCGTCTCTAATGGCACAAAAAGAAGGTACCATGTTCGACATAGCCGCTGATCAAAGAGGCCGGAGGCTGGTGAAGATGGAACGGCTCTCCTCCATGGATAAAACTGTATTATAGTGTATTAAACAAAACCAGTGAAGGAGCAGAGGAATCCCGCCAGTGCTTTCAGAAGTGCTAAATGCTGGGTCCCTGTAGAGTCTATTAGACCCCCATCCTGCGCTAGTACTGCATTGTAGAGAGTGAGTGAGAGAGAGGATGAGATATCTTACTTTGTGTCTTCCTACAACAATATTTAAGCTGGAAATTCAATGTAGAAGGACTAAGGTGTTTTTTTCAGAGACTGCTGGTGGTAATAAAAGGCTTAAGGTGTAGCAAAAGGTTTTTCAAGAATAATGTCAACCCCTCCATTTCTGTTTACTTTTAGATTTTTCTCTTGAGCTAACATGAACTAACAATCAACATTTTTATTAGCTAACATTAAAAAAGAACATTTTTCTCATTGCTAGTTAATAAATTAACATTACAGTGTTTTTGCTACTGTTGGCTTTAAGTGTACTTTTTTAGTGTTTAATATGTACATGGAAGTAGTATATGCAAGTCCCACACAAGTATGCATGCATGGCATGAACAGTCGCAAACAAGAGTTTTCAACAAGATTTATCAAGTCTGCAGTGCACAAAGCCAAGTAAGACAAGTCGATATAGAATTAAATCACTGTAAGTTCTAGGGGAGACAATGCAAACGTGTCACTTTTTGATTTCATTAGTCATGTTGCATACTTTCCTTAGTTAAGCAGTCCCTTAATTTGCATCAAGTCAAAGCATGCAACTCAGGTGTCCACTTTTGGTAAATGACATCAATTTTTGGCAGCACACAGCAGTTCATCGGGACAGGTCAGTGTGTTCATGGTAAGGACATCAATACTGTTACCATATGTTGTTTTAGCAGCTTAGTGTTCAGAAATGATGCACTGGAAGGAGAGTTCGGTGTTGTGAAAGCACATCAAACTATTATTTCAAAAGAGCAGCAAAATCCTGTTTTGGATGTTATGCCCCCTTTAATAATCAGCGAATAGCTTCACAATATGCTGCATTTATTTATAGACTTGCATTTTTTAAGTAGACCGCTCAGAATCAGAATAATTGGAGCTCTTGGTCAAGCAGTAAGAAAATGTACGGCACTCTGTTATTAGATCTGACAGCAGAGAGGCTTGATTAGATAGTTGCAGTGTAAGATAATCAAGAGTCAAATCACATACATTTTCATTTTTGGTGCTGTATGATCTCTCTCTCTCTCTCTCTCTCTCTCTCTCTCTCTGTACTTGCTTCTGCGACATGTTCTCGCTGGAAAGCATGTAATTACAGCTTGCCCCGGCTGATAAACAGCTCCTAAGCTGCACTCCACCTTGTGCAACAACACATGCAACATACTCCAGATCATACGTGTAATCATGTTGTTGAGTCTGATGGACGCAAGTGCAATTACAAGAGAGGCGGTCAGGTGGACAAAATTAGAGCTGCCATGCTGCTGTTTGGTCGTAGAAGCAGTAATGAGTACTTAAAGCTGTTTCTGACTAGGGCTGTTTACTCAGAAAAAAACCAAAATTGTCTGATTAGAGCATTCAGGGCCAATAAATGTATCCTGTCTCTCTTTCTTTCTGTCTTTCCCTGGCTCTCTTCTGTTCCTATACTGTATACTGGATTACGTGAGGATATACAGTTCTATTTTAAACTCCCTTTCCCAGTAGAGCTGTGAATAACTGGCATGATTAAACAAGGTGATAAGCTTCCGTTTTTCTTCCTGAATGTCATTCCAGGTTTGCTTTATCGACCTCGCTCTAATTGGCAAACCATTTCCTTGTCGGGTTCAAAAATAATGAATTGATTTGGGCCTCTTTTCTTTGTTAGCTTGTTCGGTCTACCAGGATGTGCCTGTATATTTGCTTATTTTCCTATTTAATGAGCATATAAGATGCGCTCTGTAGGCGTATGTGTGTGTTTGTGTGCATATGTCAGTGGATGTAATCTTTAATTTATTGAAGTTTTCATTGATGATGCAGACTGAGCTTCAATTTGAGTTCTCCTCCCAAAGCGCAAAGTTCTCTGCGCAAGGCCTAGATATAGTGTTTCAGGTTATTTGCACACTTTTTTTTATTTGTGTGTGTGTTTTGAGAAGAGAAGAGAACGCACGAGCTTCATTGTTTTCATTTTGCTTTCATTTTTTGGAGGTTTGTGCACAGAAAGGCAAGTGTTAATATTTGGGAATTGTTTAGGGGAAAAATCAAACAGAGAATAAAAATGTAAAGTCTATTTTAAAATCTTTCAAGAAGATATATGTATGTTTCAATTAAAAATGGATTAAAATTAAAAGTAGTGTCAAATATGCAGTTACCTGTACAAATATTAACTTTACCCAAAATCCACCAAAAACTTGTCATTTGTCATCATTTGTTCATAAATCAGTTCACACAGGAAACACTGCATTGAACATTAATTTGAGAGCATATATTTTCCTTGATTCTGACATGAACACAACATAATTTTCCGTTCTACAACAGTTTAAAAACTTTCACAGCAACTAAACGAACCAAACTCCATTAGAAAGACGGAAACCTGTAGTATGAAAGCTCCCTCAGCTAGACAGAGAGATTGTGACAGGCAAAAAAAAAAAAAAAAGAGATAGTTTCCAGGACAGGGATCTACTGCATGGCTAGGCACTCAGCCACATCTGACTTTGATTAATTACAACCTCTCCATCCCCCTCATCCTAGTACCTGACAGGGAAAATCCAGCCTTGTACAAGCACAGCAGACCAGGAAGCTCCACCACTTCACTTTCTCACACCGCACTCGTTTTCTCCCTCAGGATGTGCTTTTCAGAACACACTCGCTGAGAGATACAAGGCTGCGCTCTTTTGTCCGTGAGGATGTGGAGCTCTGCCCAAAACAGATCATGCTGCATTAATCAGAGCTGGAAAGTACACAGTTGCCTGGCGGCCCTTCCATCGGATTAGTCGAGCAAGGCTTTAAGCATTCGCATCACAGGCCTTTTATCAGCCATAAGCGTCTAATTTATGAAGCGCTCCGGCCTTTGCCTTCAGTCAGCGTGAAACCACTAAAAGTGAGAAAGGACAGACCACGAGCTGCATCGTTTTATTTAATGCAGATCATTTTGCGGCATTAACTCCCGAAGAGCTTTTTGCAGCCACTGTGTGGGAGAAAGCAGCGCTAATGCAAGAACTTAAAGTCCGTAATAGGGCTGGAATTAGCCCGTATTAGAGTTGCCGAATGAAGTTTCTGGACTTTTCGTTTGTCAAAATCATAGTCTACCTCTTTGTCTTTGGGTTCCCATCCAGAGTGGACGATGTGCAGGGTTTTAGAGGCGCGTGGGTGAAATGATCCAGACGTGAAAGCATGTCGTTAATCAGAGGTGGCCGCATCACTTTGATTTCCTGTCGTAAGGTCGGAGACATTTGTTTAAGGAAGACGGTCAAGTGTTAGCGAAGGACGTGTCTAAATTCACCCAGAACGATGACTTCCTAATAAACTAATGCGGAACGAGAGGGAAAGGGTTTAGGGATGTTCTTAGTGGGTGATAATTAATAATGCGGCCCGCAGAGGAAAGGTTAAGATTCAGTCCGATCCAAATATCAGGCGGATAAAAGCCACCATCTAGATTGTTGTTAATAAGACCTCAAACTACTGCAGAATGAAGTGCCGGTCGGCTTCCATTGAGCGATTTGTTCAAATATAAAATTGACCTTCAGCTAAGCTGCGGGCGCATTATTGTAATAGCTCAGCGAAGGAACGGCCACGCGGCGCTCGCATGTCGTGAATTTGTCCCCGTTCCTTAAGATCGCCTGGGATCCTGGGTGGGAAGAAATGAAAAAGCGACACAGAAATAGGGCTTGCCGTTCCACTCTCTGGGTGTTTAACCAAGCACAATTTGCAGCTTCAATGAGACAAAGCTTGTGATCAATGCATAATAGCTCCTTATTAACCTCAATTACCACAATTAAGCCCGACTGCCACTGGGCTGCTTTGATGACTTAATTAATCTGATTCAGTGAAGAGGCCACAGTGTCCCCCCATAGTTCCAAGCCTTGACCGACCATGTGGCCCCTGTTAAAAGCACATCTGGTGGAACAAAACATCTCCTCGTTGGCAGACAAATGCCTCCACTCTGTGAATGAAAGGCAACCCTCTGCTCTGTGATGTTCGTAATGAATGGTACAAGCCCCTTGGCACAGTGCCTTATTGGGTGGCTTGGATAGCTGCCCAGTTTGTTCGCGGCTAATTGCTTAATTGATGCATTGTTTTTAGCGGTGATATGAATTGCTCTCATTTCGACAACAAAAGGCATTACACGCCATTAGTGTGTCATGGCTCTCTATGTGTGCTTGTTTTAAAGATTTAAGGCGCCTTTTAAGATTTTGCACATCAATGTGATTAGTAAACACCCTCTTGGAAGACTTCACGCTCTGTAGAGGATACGCCTGTGGCAGGGTTGTTCAAAACTCACAACTGAAGAATTGGCTTCTTTTCAATTCCTGAGTTAGAATGTGAATTGAATTAGCCACAATACTTAGGAAGTTTAATTGGATTGAATCATGCTTTATCAAAACTTTCAAACAAGTCTTTGTCGAACCGGTATTCAAAGTTTCGCTTTTGCACTTCAAACTTCTGCACGTTTTTGATACCACAATTCAAATTTTAGAATTTGGGATTTTAGAAGACATTCAATTCGAATGGTGCACAACCATGGCCAGCATCTGCTTCTGCCGACAACTTTTCCTGTGATTATTTTGCAAGCCGAAGTTGCATTTACTCCCCCCACAGTGCGAACGCAAAAACACTGTTAGTATTTACAGTTCCCTCTTCGCAGTTAAAGGAAATGAAATGGCATTTGACTCAGTGTTGGAGCTGTTTAATTAGCAGGCTAAGGGTTAATAAGTTCCTCCTCCGGCACTGGAGTGTCTCCTCAGGAGAGTTGACACTTCCATAATACATTCCCTTTCCTGCTAGAGTGTAGCACTTCCACCCCCTCCTCCATCTCTACATATTCCCACTGAAGTCTGGGATAAAGAGCTGTTTTTCCCCCTCTCTCTCTGCTGCATGTTTGTCCCCAGACCCTCAGAGAGCATTCCGGAAAGCCGGCAGCCTCTGTGGAGCGTCTTCTACTGCCAGGGGAGCTCGTGGAACTCGCAGGGATGAAGAGAGCGCCGGCCACATGGAGACACTGTTACTTATTCATCAGTTGGCAGTGCTCTGAGAGAGGAAACAAGGCCTGTGTGCTGTAAACACACCGCCGCACAACACAAAGACTGAAATAACAAGAGCTCAGCCCTGCATCCGAACTGACAGAGATGGGTGCCAAGCAGGTTGTGGATATGGTGTGTATGTTTTGGAAGGAAAGAGTCTGTGTGCAGACTCCCTTGATCATCTTTAGGTGCACCAGACTGTTGTGGGAGGAAATGTTGACGCGTGTTGCATATACAACACGAAAAAGCCATCTCTCTTGTGACCAGACAAATGCCGGTTTTGAACATTTTAATACGAACTGATTGGGGCCAAACGCGCCGGGAACGTGCATAAGGGGCTCTGTTTTGGCGAGATTTGGGATTTCACAGGGTATAAAAATAGATAGTTGCCGCCTATTATCTCAACAAGACGGCGCCATACGTGCCTTTCCCCCGTGGTGCGAGACACCGGCATTTACATCAGCCTTGCGCGGCAGATAGGAAATTACCTGCTTTGTGATTTGCTTGTCTGCCGCGATTACAGCATTATCATAATGTTACGGTGGGAGAAGCGTACCTGCGAGGGCGTCTGGCCTTCTCTCCACCCCCTTCTCTCTCTAAGCAGAGGGGCGCAGGCCCCCTCCGGAGAGGAACCGAGGGCCCACACAGACGCGTGTCGTGCCGGGCAGGTGGAGGATGCGGTCGGAGGCATCCCCCCGGGGAGCTGGCGGGTGCAGATGCTTGACAAAGCCCCCGTGTAGGCATTCTGATTCAATCAGTGCTTTCTGCTGCTGCAGCACACAGCGGCTCATCCTACTGTTACCACAGCAGCTGCTGCGGAGAAAGTCCGTCATAAGATTACAGTTGCAAAGAGGAAGAGTAGGTGGATTACATTAGGCCTTTTTTTTTTACACATCAAGTTCTCTGTAACTTACAGTAAGTCAATTAGATTGCTCGTTTATGTCATGAGAAAAGCTCTTTTTCTTGTGATGGACACCGCTGTACAGGTTCTAATTGCATAAGCGATACAGTTGTGAGTTTGTACAAGGATCAAAGGTCATGAGTTGTTGTGAAATTCACTACAGAGTGATAGATCTCTCCCAGTCTGTCTGTATCTCTTTACGCCTCTAACAACATACAGAGAAGTAATTGAAAAGCCACACTCTCATCTCATTCTTTACTTCAAGAGAGAATACGCTGCTATGTGTCGGGTCACAAGGTCAAGTGGGCAAGAAAAGCAAGTTCTTGACAACACATGTGTATATGTATGTATGCTATATTTTTTTTCAAGTTGTTATTTTATATCAAGCACTGCTTGTTAGAAAGCAGTGCCATGAGCATGATGGTATTTTAACTTTTTTGTCTTTCTCCACAAAAAAAATCTTTGCTGCGGTAAAATAATATTTTGTGAAAATTTAGTTTATTTGTTTGCATTAATTATCTTTGGTAATTGCCAACAAAATCATGTTTATTTGATATTCATTTACTAACAGTAGGTGTAGTTACTATGGTACAATATACAGTGGGAATATTGTGCGGGTGGGCTGCTACAGGTCTTAGTTTTGTTCAAGAATCATAATATTACAAGAAGCGAGCTGTGAGCCGACTATAATCTGCTTTCGTCTTTTCATGCGGTCGGAGCAACACGCATTGCATTTGCGTGTGTTTAGCAAGCCGTCACAATCAATTAGCTAACAAGATGTTACAGGTTACATTTAGTTGTGGATTCAGCGTTTAGAGCATCAGAGGGAAAATCTTATGAATAGTGAAATATTCATGATGTTTGTTTAAATGCTTGGCGCACGGCGTTAAACTGTTTATAAATTCTAATAGGCTGCTTTGGAGTCCTCGCACTCGAGTTTTCTAGCGTTTAGCAGTGATAGGCGGCGAGTCTATGAAACATAAGCAAAGGCCTGCCAAGCCTGTTATGTTACACCTCTGAAGTGCAAATGAGCGTTTTTCTCCCCAACCAACACTAGATTATGTTTTTATGAAATGGCAACATCAGCAGACGTGTGTTTATTTCACTTCGGATTAGCATAGCGCTACGAGTGAGCGTGACAACATAAACAAAATGATGTTAGTGCCTTCTTAGTGGATTTTGCTTTAGTTTTTGTCTCCTATATCTGTAGTTTTTTCTCAAGAGTGCTTGTTGGTCGATGAGATCTGAGGCTTCAGAGAACGTTAAGTGTGTTCAAAAGTACAGGTAACTTAGCAGCTTCTATCTTGTTAAAGTTAGCCTGCTTGTTTATATAGCAAGCTCGTATTGACCACAAATTGAACATGTTTTTTTGCACCCAAGAGGCCAAAAAATGTGCGTGGGTGTGTTTTTCTGAGTTAGTTTGGTGGTTATGTTTCACCAAGGGGTCGTCTGTCTTTCTCTCTCCAACAGCCTCAGTGTGTGGTGTATTTCTTATTGAAATAGCTGGAATCAGACTTTGATTAAAGGATGGGGAGCTCGTCGTCTTTCTGCCTGGGTGGTTGAAGCCGCAGCCTGGGGAAATTTGATTTGGATCTAACTGATGTGACTAGATTAAGATCATAATTAGTGGCGTGCGGGATGGCGCTGATAGCGGCTCGGTCCGGCACGGGAAGAGAAGAGGATTAAAACATTTCCAGAATGGCTGTGTGTGTGTGTGTGTGTGTTTGAGGGCACTGTCAGTTGACAGGGTGGGCAGTCCGTGTGTCAGTAAGACAAGAGTGTGACTGCTAAACATTTCACATCATGTCAGAATGAATACCCGGCATCACGTGTAATGGGCGGGTTAGATTTAGGAACCTGCGCCTGACGCAGGCCCTGGCTGATTAGCGCAAAGGAGCTCAATTATGCGAGTAAGGCTTCATTTAGAAATAAAATGAAGTTCTGTTGGCCCAAACTGTCACCCGAGTGGAATACATCATCCGGCCGATTGTGCCTTGCTTGGAATTGCTTCCTCGTCAGTGCAGTGCAGAATGAGAACGAGAGCAAAAAAACATTTCCTGTTTTCACTCTTGAGTGCATTATTAAGAAATTTGTGACGGTGGGATGTGGGTGATGTGGTAATATCCTGTGACAAAAGCTAATATGATGGGGGGGTGATATTAGTGGGGGCCTTGTTAGGACAGGCTGTGTTTTTTTCCCGGGCTGTGTTTTAGAAAAAAATAACTCCCCTCTGTGACATTTTTGACTGGAGCCCTCGGGGCGCGAGGAGGAATCGGACAGGGTAATTGCGCTAGGGTTTCTCCTTACTAAATTAACCTCTGCTTGGAAATTTATTGGCCTGCTGTTTGTGAAAATTATTTTAACTTGTGCTTTTTTTCCTGATTCAAAGCGTTTGGTGTCAGACCTTTTTATTTTCCAATAGAGGGTTGATTATACCAGAGAGGATGTTTGGAAGAGGAGACGGTCTGGATAATTCATTGTGGACAAGTTTTGGCCCGGGAATGTTTTTAACTACTCACCTGTGGAAATATACATAGGCTGGGGTAGCCATGACGACTGGGTTAAGTCAATACATGTTCCTGGGTCATTGGAGGCACAGCCACTACTCTGCATTAAGGTGATTCATGCGTTACGGGACATCGTCCAAAAAGAGTATGTCTTTTACATTGCTCTCTGGCAGCACTGTAAAGACATTACATCATGGACCAATGCTAGCAATAAATGAAAAATTGCTTAATTTCTAATCTCGTGTGAGATATGGTCATGTTGTTTGAAGTTAATTCCCATTGTCGTAGAAGGAAACGAGACCAGGCTAAATGACTGAATTTGACTTGACATTCAGATGTTAATATTTAGACTTTATAGGTACAATAGGGAAACAATTATATATATATATATATTTTTTTTTTATTTTTTTTTTTTTGAGTTTTTCCCCATACCTGCTAGTGGAGTGTGAGTTGAGCAATCATTGGTTCAATCTTTTAGTTTGATAATTATTAATAATTAATAATTTTCTTTTCTTTTTTCATGGGTAATCTAAATGCATCAAGGCATTTTTTTAAATGAATTATTTTTTTAATTAGTCACAACACAACATATACAGCTTGTGAGGGTTATAACATTATGTATTATATTTCAGTGCCTAATAAAGTTACTGACCAACTGTCACCAGAGCCCATAGTCACATTTAGGACTTGGCGAGTGTTAATTCTGATCCAAACCACTAGCCCATAAGACATTGTTTGATCTGATTTTCATTTTTTTTTTTTTTTTTTTTCATTGCTGGACATTTTATGCATTGTTGGAGTCGTCATTGTTTCATAATAGTCTTTGCTGCAGATGCCCTGCTGTTGATGCTCCTCCACCGGCCTCATACGGTCTGAGCGATTGCTTTTTATGGCACATTAAAAACGATCATGTGAAAATCCAATGTGGCGAATGCTAACACTTAAAAAGGATATTAAGACATCCTGAGCCATTAGTTCCCTGAACCCGAGCTCACTAAACTTCCCCGACAACCCTTTAAATATGGGTTAGATAAATGATACAATCTCTCAAGCTCTTCCGCTCTCCCCTCCTCGAGCATATTAAACCAGAATAGGTGGACTAATGATGAGGTGTCCGTTTTGATGGTTCCGTTGCTGAAATATGTTGGCCGGCCATTGAAGCGAGACGCTTTGAATAAACATCAATCTCAGGCTCTCTCTAAGTCGAAGACGATTGTCCAGACCGTGCAGTGGAGACGGCCGACAGGAAACTGACAAGTAGCCGTGGAAACGGTCAGCCGATCATGATTTACATGCTATCTGGCATTTTGGCCGGCTGACGGAGAAAACTATCACTCAGCTCTATTTGACTTTTTCCCTCTGACAGGCCCTGAAGTCATCCTTGTGTGTCTATATGTAAAGCACTCCTTTTTCTTTCCACTTGTGTTCTTCCTTCTCCTGTTCCTGCGGTCATTTGCTTTCAGGGCTGACCATCTCGACGTAGCGATGCCAATTTGGCTCGCTGGCCCTGACAAGGAGAGAGAGATGTAGCATGTTGTCTTGTTCCGGCCGATAAAGCATGGGGGTTGTTGTCTGTGCCCCAGATACCCACCAACACATCGATGAACAAACCCTTCCCTTCTGCACAAAAAAGAAACCCTATAAAGTACCCCACGTTTGACGCCAATTTGTTAATAAGCTTGCAGGCTCATAATGAAGAGCTGATATTAAAACGGAAGCGTGTAGTACCACACTGACCTTTCAACGGGAGAATAACGGCTCCTCATAATCAGCTCTGTTGAGTAAGCAACCTAGATGGCAAGGTTATAGTCTGGGAAAAATAAAAGGCTGTCCTGAATGCGATTTCACAAGTCAATAAACTTCCCGGGCGTGCGTGTGTGTGGCCGCTTCAGTTATGCTGATGTGCAGGTTTTTAAAGAGTCAGGACAGCGGGATCCCTCCAGACATTTGTAACGCATCAGATAGGAATGCATCAATCTCTTCCTCCAAAGTGCCCCGAATTTAACACGGCCAGAGGCAACGCTGGAAAGGAGAGCAGTTAAATGTTCTTTATTTATCTCCCTCGGAATTCTCTCGGTAGGCTGGAGGGGTGAAATTGATATGGATGCGTTCCAGGGTTTTTATTTCGCGTCGTGCTGTGACTTTGCGTGCCTTGTTTTGTATCCACTTATTTATTTATTATCTGTTTTCCCTGCCGCTTTCATTTGCAGCACCGTTACCAGTTTTGTGTCGCTGTAAAATGAATTTCCATGCATTGCCTTGAACACAAACCCAATAACCGGAATGATATTTCACGGGAATGTGGTGCAATGACACTGTAAATGAAATGTTAATATGAGAATATAGTGTAGGCTCTGGTAGAAGAGGGAAAAAAACTTGTCTGACAGTCCGTGTGAGAGAGAAAGAAAGTCAAGAGTTTTCTGTTGGAGCGTAACAAGCTTTCCCAAACAGTGGCGCATGTTTTTTTTTTTTTTTTTTTCTTGCGGTCTCGCTATGACTGCATCGGCAAGTGCATCTTCCTCTGCTTCTCTGCCTTCCTCCGCGCATCGCAAACTTCTGCTGACACCAGCAGAGAAACATCTTCTTTACAATTTTAGCCACTGGTCCATCACTCTCGTCAAACCTTGTGTTTTGAATTTTTACCTCACTGCAGCTGATAGTTGTCCGCTGCATGAGACTTCAGACTGAGCAGCTCAGAGTTGAAGAAAAATAGTGGGTTCAGCTTATTTTACTCAGACCTGGGACGAGTCGACTAGTTGACGGTGTGAGTTACTTTCATTAGTTAAAGATGTGTTCCTGATTCAGCGCGAGGTCATCTCTATCGGGAGCATTGAATAAATGTTAAAGTAGAGATTATTTTTACAGTTTGTAGCCTAAAAAATGTAAGCTTAAATGAAACCTTATTGCTGTTTAATTCAATTAAAATTAAGTTTATTTAAATGGAAATCATTGCAAAGCGGTTTTACTGGAAATGAAGTGTCTATAATATGTTTATATTTTGTAGAAACTTAATATATTTAAGTTATAGCAAAATTTGGTTGTTCTTTAGGGTTGGCATCTCTTCTCTGTGTTCGGTCATCTCAGATCATTTAAGGGTTGGATCCAGACTGCATCTTGTGTAATACCTAGTTACCACAGGATGTTAGTCCCGTGGCAGAAACAGAGAAACAAATAGAGACATAATTAGCGTAGCTGCCATCCAAGCAAAAACGATTTGTTCACCCCAAGCTAAAAAATAATAGTGTGCGTTTCATCTGAAATAACTGTAGTGAGATGCTTTATGTGAATGCTTGGCTAAAGAGATGTGTCTTTAATCGGGATTTGAACAAAGAAAGTGTGTCTGAACCCCTAACATAATCAGATAGGCTTTTCCAGAGTTTGGGGGGAAAATGTGAAAAAGTGTACCTCCTTTAGTGAACTTTGCTATTCTACTGTAGGTACTTAGGATTTTTTAAATGTTACCTCCCAGCCTAACCACAGTTCCTTGTTGCTTACGGATAATTTATTTAATATGATGTTCAATATTGTGCTATAAATGCTGTTGTTAGAGTACTGGAACTTGAACCTGGAACATTCTTTTAAAGACATTGAAGAAAAACCCCCACCAGTGAACAGCTTGCGTTGCAAATGACAGTGATTTTTGCATCACTCTTTGGTTTTCTCTTACTGTGCGTGTTTCTTTGTGCACACACAGAGGAAACAGACAAGGGATTATCAATCTTCATTTTGTAATTCATGAAGGCCCGCTTGTCAGGTATCCAGCGGTGACTGAAACAACTCATTCTAGCGTGCTGCGGTAGAAACCCGAGGGAACGGCAGCCTCCTGCATCTCTCCTCCACCTTACCGCTGTCAGCTCCGCGCTCACCGCTCGGGATTAACCCCTCTGTTCCTCACACAGGTGCGCGGGCTCCAGCGCGGCCAACGCTCATTAAGACGGAGGGCAGACTGCCACTGCCTCAACAAACGGGAAAACAAGTGCCGCCAGTCCAGCTCTGCGGAACCACGTCCCCACTGACGGGAGCCTCTCCATGGGCCTCTCCGCTAGCCCGGGACACTCAAACACAGTTAATTATTCAAGCACTGACGCAAACTCACCTGGGACGCCATCAAAGAAACATTTAGCTTGCACACTTTTGCTTGTTGAACACTTTTCATAAGCCGCATTTTGGGGAATTTGGGTCTTGATATTATCACAGCCCTTTTCTACCACTTAAGAAAAGTCTCAAAATCATAAAGTGTTAAAAAAATAGTCATAAAAATAAGTTTACATTTGCACAAAAACGAATCAGAATTATGGCAAAAAAGTACAAAATATGACACACGTTATGAGATATTCATGATAAATAGTCATAATTATGAAAGTAATTGTGACATAAGTATGGCAGTGTCAAAATGATGTCAATAAGTTAATATTATGATATTATAAGTTTGAAATACCAGGGCACTTTCATGATTAGCATTTTGTTATAATTTGTCTCAATATCAGCTTTTCATCGTATTATTATGACTTCATAATTTCATGAAATCAATTATTATATTTTCATTTTAGACAGATGAAACAACATCAGAAAAGTTGCTCATAGTGTTGCAAATTAACCACTAAGCCGCAGCTCATTAACACAAATTATTATATTTAATATTTTACCAGAGTATAAATGCACATTCTTCATCTGCAGTGTACTTGAAGCAGTTTTAGTCACATCGTCTTTTAAACTTTAGCGAGGACCACTAATGTAATTTGAAAGAACACATTTAATTTCCGCCTTTTCGTTTTTGCACTCTTTTTAGGGGGATGTGGGTGATCAGAAGCAGTTTTAAACTAGTTTACATCATCAAAAGTTCACTTACTGTGGATTTCACCATCAAGGTGGAGAGCAAACTTAATTACCCAGCCAGCGAGGGTGTAGCCGAGGTCCGCTCTTAATAAATCTATCATTAATATTGCGAAGTGCATAAATCTGCAAATTTGAAAATCACTTTGATCGCATCTCGCTCTTGCTCTCTCCATTTGCAGTTTTTTTTCCCGTGCGTCTTTTTTCCCCTCTTTCCTCTTCTCTCAAACCATTAAAGATTGAAATGTACTTTTCGAGAAGAGGGCCCAAGAAAGAGTGGGTTCGGTTCATTTCAGAGGAGTTAGTTTGTGGCGACCTTTTTGCCTGTGAATAATTCACTCTCTTAAGAAGCTTAGTGGGCCTCCTCCCTGAGCTCTGATTGGGGAAAATGTGCTGATTTGCAAGCAATAGCCCCAGGCACCCATCCTAGAGCAGCCTTTGGGCTTGGGGGGGCCTCGTCCTGCCCCCCATCTCCAATCCCCATCCCGATCAACCGGTCAGCAACCCTAAAGTCTGGCCTGAGAACGCTAACTAGTCCTTTTAGGATTAGCATAGTGTGGTTGCTTTCAAAACCCCCCCCAGGATCGTGGCCAGATCT
Source organism: Enteromius radiatus (assembly GCA_032357445.1). Lineage (NCBI taxonomy): Eukaryota > Metazoa > Chordata > Actinopteri > Cypriniformes > Cyprinidae > Enteromius > Enteromius radiatus. The sequence continues at coordinate 2,686,783 of JAUCMS010000079.1, forward strand.
AGGAGCTGATCCTCTGAGAGACGGCCGCTGATAGCTCTCCTGCGCTGGCCGAGAACCTTCCATCACCTCAGGCTGCAATTTGTCGCTTGACCTGCCAGGGGCCTTGGGAAAATCCGCACCGGAGGAGAAGAGCAGTTTCTGCTCCTGCCGGCTCTAAACCGTGGAGCCAGTGTCATGTTTTTATCCCAGTATTTATGCATGTGGAAAACTTGACCGCCACAAGCGTTTGAAGAGAACTGGCTGCACGCCCACAAGTGTGTTTAGGTGCTGTGTTTGTCTCAATTTTAGACTGAGGGGTCGCTAAAGGATACAGGCACTCTTTCATGCTCCATGCATCTTTTCTTCTGTTCAGGGTCATTATTATGATCCAAAAGATAAAACTTAAGACAAAGATTGTTTTTGAAAACACTTTTGTAGGATTAAAACTTTTCCTCAAGAATGCATTTTCTATAACAGACTGAAATCATATCAGAAGCACAAAAACACATTACATCCATGATATTTTGAATTTCACACACAAAAACGTAAAGTAAAATGTAAAGTAATAATAAATAATAACTTTCTTTGTTTTCTGCTTGACATCCTTTTGCTGCAGTTTATGGAGTGGCTTGAAACTGCCTCATTGCTGCTGCATCACAGTGGCATGACAAACATGAGAACCTGATTGAAGATGTTTTCTTCTTTCTTTCCACAGACTCACCCCAAATAACCATCCATCCAAACCACCATAAGTAACTGGATGTCCAGCCAAGGGCATTAGCATGGGAACATCTCATTTCTGACTCTTTGGAGTTGCATGCACATGATGACTTGCAGATCAGATGTCTTGCGTTAGTTAGAAGGTAAGAGCAAGAACAAATACACACACACACACGAGACGCCAGGCCTGTTCAAATCTCACCGCTCGAATCTAAATACCACCTGTCCGTCTTTCTTATGAACATCAGCACTTTTCACATCAAAATTAATTTTTGGTTGAATGTGGCTCCTCCGCTCTGCTTTGTTTGCCCGGAGTCTTTGCATCTTCAGAAAGATGGGAACAGGAGGATAAAAGACACTTTTATAATCAACATTTTGTCCTTAAGCAGTCTTTTCCTTCTCAAACGAGTTTTCATTATTTATAAGTGCTCCGGAGGTGTAACTGGGCTGGGATTTCACGCAAAGGTTTGATAGGAGTTAGATGAAGCTTACAGAATTGATTTGAGGAGCATGGAAATTATTATCTGCTCCGCACATTGCACCGTTAACACATTTCGCCTTGTATCCCAAGAAAAAAGTTGAAATCTCAGCGTGTGGACGCGTGCGTTCAGCTGTGCCTTTGTGTGCGAGCGAGAACACAAGTGTCCACTTGAACACCGCGTGACTTCAAAGATGAAATGAAGTGCTCAGAAACAAGAATTGAGATGAATTTTGTACTTGAAGAGGTATCCAAATATCAAAGAAATCGTCTAATTTGTGTCTCTCGTGCATCTGTCCAAGTTTCGTTCCCTCTCATCCAGCATCTTCCACAAAGCTTTTTAACTATTGAAAAGAGGATAAAATCAGGCGTAGTTTTTAAGGAAACTCCATCTAAATGCATACAGAGGCACGCATTTCTCTTTTTCAATATGATAAATATTTCAGTGCTAAGAAAAGCAAACTGATTCCAGAGTGAAAAATTGGGGGTCAGTGATTCTAGCTTTAAAGTAACTTCTCCTTTCTCTCTCTGTCCTTTTCTTTTTCCATCTCTCTCTATCAGTCCTATATGTCAGCGGCGGTTTCTTCCAAGAATGTTAATGGCGAATAAAATATGACAAGAATGACTTAGACATACGTGTCAGGAAAAGAGGTCATCTCGTGGCAGTGGGATGTTAATTCTCCTCTATTAATGAAATTTATCCTCTTCACTGTCTAGTCGCTTCAAAAGCAGGGTCCCTCAAAAAAAAAAATACGTAAGAGGGGGAAATAAAGGGAGAGGGGCTAAAAGACTTTTTTTTTTTTTGAGGCCACCGGGGGCAGGGCAAAAGGAAGAGACTGACAATCGTCAGGTGATTAAGAGGACTTGGAGGCTAGGTAGACCTACAAAATGAATAACCGTGGACCCAAAACCACGCCATAAGGCTCAATGGTTTGTGATTTGCAAGTTGATAAGACAAGAAGATTAATAATGCTGCATGATAATGGTTGCTGGCGACTCAGCTGGGGAGATGGTAATGATGTGATCCTGCTGTAGGAGCAGTTCAGCATGCCGCAGCGGTGAAGAGACGGCAAAAAAAAAAAAACAGCAGGAAAAAAAAACCACTCATCCCAATTGGCCCTCAGGATATGGAGAGTTTGAAAAATGAGAATACAGTTATCATTTTAATTAGATATAAAGTTTTTTTTTTCATATAATTTTGCTGAAATGAGGACTTCAAAGAATGCATTTTGCAGCGTTCAGCCCGCTGTAATTCCTGAGTGACAGTTTTGTTAATTTGTGAGGTGTTTCTTTCCCTCCCCCGTTTGAATCAAACTTTTCCTTCAGGCGATTTAAAGAGGGCATTATAAATATAAATCAGGCAGGTGTGTGTGTGTGCTTCCGGCGGAAGACTAAAATCTCAGCTGTGGACACATTCGATCTGATGTGCATCGTAAAACTTATAGCTAGTCTTTTTCTTGCTTAATAAGCAGGGCTAGATATGGATGGATTTAGTGATTCTTTAGCATTTCGAATTGATTGTAACTGATAGTGATGCTTTAATCCACTGCATTCCAAACATCTATATTGATTGTTATCTTCATTTTTGGATGGATGGATTGATGGATAAATAAATAAATAAATAAAGTTGTATTTATTTATTTATTTTAACTAATAGTGTTGCTTTGATCCACAGGGATCCAAACATTATTATTATTTATAAGTCTAATAATAAGGTGGTTTTAATTTGAACTAAGTATTTTATAATTTCTTATTACTTTTTTAATAATTATAATTTTATTAGTTTTTTTTTTTAATAACTGTTTTTTTTTAATCCATAGGGACCCAAACATTAATACAGATTATCATCTTCTTTTTTTTTTTTTGTAAGGGAAATCAACAATAACAATAATAGTGCAGTTTGTGTAATTATGTAAATATTTTATAACTTTATAACTGGTTGTTGTAAATTTTTTGTATACTTTTAAGAATATTATATATATTTTTATATATATATATATATATATAGTTAGGAATTGAAATCGAAATCTGTTTTGATCACTGATCACCCTTTAAAGTGCCTGGAAATGTATGTATAGATGTCGTGCAGTGCTGTCTCTTTGACCTTTAACCTTTAGTTTAGCATGATCTTAAAGTGATCACGAACCCAGAATATTCTTGCTGTGTTTGCATTCGACTGCAAGCACGTCGATTGTTTTGTTGTGTCACATGACAGCGGTGGTTTCAAGCGACGCCGATGTGTTGATAAACCACTTAGTGTCTTCAAGCAAACAAATTAAACGTGAAAAACAAGTCGTAATAAGTTTGTTCACAGGATCCCCGAGTGCCGACATGTGATGCGGCACGTGTTGAAACTCCACGTTGGTACGTGTGAAACGAGGGTGAGAGTTTGTTTGTGTGTGTGTTAGGAACGAGAAGTGTGCCGGAGACTCATGCCGAGCGTCATGTATCGTCTTAGATACTCTGATACCTCTGCCATTTACAAAACAAAGTATGCGGCTTTTGCCAACAGTGCTGGGTTCATTTAAAACAATTGAAATCTCATTTTTCCTTTCTTTTTTCACACCATGGCTGACACACAATCCCTCCATTTATATTTTAATTTGAGGCACTCTAGTTAATTATTGCAGCTGGGTTGTAATGACGAACTCTGCATTTGCATAGGTCACAATTAAATGAATGAATTTTCGGGAAATATTCTACCATTGAAGTGTCAACTTTGCTAGAGGTCACAGTAGCTACGAATGCTCCCCCTATGCCCCGTAATGAGTTAATAACTGCTATTAAACTCTAATTAAAAGGCCAGCGCTGGGTGAGTGAAACAGTTAATAGAGCAATATCTCAGATGTTTCTCTTAATGCATAGCCAAAGCAGAGATTGCCTATTCAAATTAAACCTAGCAGAGTTATTGTCTGCGAGCCGGGCCGCATTCTGACACTTTAATTACGACGGGGGAGGAAGTTGCATTTTTCACCATGACACTTTGCCTCGGCGTGACTTCGTATTGTCGGCGTCGCAGGAAGTGATACCTTACGTAAGTTAATATATGTGTCAAGCAGGCGTTTAAGAGCGCCAGCCTGTAATGGAGCTCTCGCTCAGTGTGTATCTGTGTATCGGGCTGCTGTGTTAACATACTGCGTCGGTCACGCTTGCCGCAGTGGATATTTGTCCTGCAGTGGGATTGACATCTATTTGAGCGTGGTGGGCTGTCAGTTTGACGCAAAGCGAATGAGGCATATTAGACGCGTGCACGCTCTCCTCTGGTTTACGGCCTTTAAGTGGCACGCCGATGCACTGATAGCTACCAGTAAGCAACGATAAGTGCCGAGAGAAGTGACAGTGTCAATAGTCATAATCTCGCCCGCCAGGAAATGATGAAACACACGTGGTGTATCTGCTAAACATGCCCCTCAATATCCACTAATAAAATAAAGAGGGACATTTCTTTGAAGAAGCAGCCAGGGAAAAAAAAGAAACAATCAATAAGCCATCGGATGATAAATATGAAATTGGCGTGTAGAGTGAATATATTTGCTCCCGCATAGACGGCCGTCAGATCGGTATGAAGAGGGCTAAGAAGCCTATTTGTATGTAAATGTGGGATTGATTATATTTATTTGTAGGCCTGTAGTGGAGATGCGCTAGAGGGACGGATCGGTTCGCGGCTCACGGCTCTACCTGCAGGGCTGTGTGTTGAGAGAAAAAAAACACAGATACAGCGCTTCAATTAGCTTTTCGTTGTCAAAGCTGTGGCTTAGTGGTTAGCACAGAGGGTATATGAGCTGTAGCGCTCAACTGGGATATGCAGGGTTGAATCTGGCTATTGTCTATACAGTATATAAATAATATGACATTACATGAAAATGGCCCTTCATTTTAATTGACATCCTGCAGTTTGATGTGCTATATTCCATCTAAAACTATTTTAAATGGCATTTTGCTAATTAATATTAGTATAATATATATTCTGATTTTGAGACATCTCATTAATTGATACTTCACTCTGTATTGTAGATGCATTTAAGATAACTTGTCACACTGAAGACCATTTCAAATAAACTTGTAAAGTTAAAAATTACCAAAAGAAAAAAGTCCTACAAGAAGAAGCAAATTTAAATTTCACAGTTAATTCTAAAGTAATGGCGAGTAACACACTGTATTAGACAAAAATTCTCACTTATAAAGACTGAATTGTATATTTTATTGTATTATTATTTTAAATGCGGCACATGAACTTTATATATTTATACATAACGCATCCATGGACAGCGTCAGGGTATGTCATCTATATACTGTAGAGAATAATAATAATTGTTATTGTTGTTAATATCATCATTAATACTTTTGATCATTGTTATGCTATATAAATAGTAATTATTATTATTTTGTCATTTTTATTTTATTAATTTTATAGACAGCATCATAAAATGTACATAAATTACATGCATCATAATACATTGTATCCTTTTCAGAAATATGAAGAATAATACAAAAAATTCTGTTTCAGCAGTCACGTGATCCATCCGGGTCTGGTTGGACTCCTGGCAGTAACCTCCAGACCTCACTCCAGCATGCCGGTAGATTTTACCTCTCAGCGTCAGTGCAGAGCCGGTAGCCCAGGGTAAGCTCACTATTCCAGCTCTCCAGAACATTCTAATTACCAGTCCACCCTCATTATGTTTGCCATGTCATTGTGTGCGGACGAACGAAGGAAGGGAGGGAGGGAAGGAGGGAGGAGAGACAGAGAGAAGCGGAGAGACTTCGAGCGGTTTGGACCAATTTTGTAATTTCTTAATCACTTTTTTGGCAACCTTTGCATGTGTCTGGGTTAATACCATAAATTGAATATTGCTTTGGTTTTCTCCTAAATAGGCTATCATGCTATTGCCGTGGCGCTTAGCGAAATCTATTATTGTAATTTGCATAGTCCTTTTTAGTGCAAAGATCCCACAAAGGCTAGAAGAACAAAGAGCTCATGAGGGAGAAAATAGGACAGGAATGATCCGGCTCTCGCCTCAAACGTGACGTCAGCCCCCTAATGAAATCCTTTGACTGAGACCATAGCAAATGGTGAAATTCATATCTGACACTTAATGGTTTGCATAGAAATTAGAAAGCTCCCGTGCTTGATGTGCCTGATTAATTTACACCACTTTTGTTATGTCGGCAGCGCCGGGTGGGGATTTTATTTTTAATAATTGAAATAATAATAATAATAATAAAAAAAATTCAAATGTGATTTAAAAAAAGGGATTATATAAAATGCCTAATTGCCAAAAAAGAAAAAAAAAACAGGCAGCACGTTGCATGTGTGCCTTTTGGGAGAGCTGGCCACTTGATTTCCTATGAAAATTAATCGGCTATCAAACAATCTTCGTCTGCCGAGGATGATTATAAAGCCAGAAGAGAGAGTGAGAGAGATGGAGAGAGAGAGAGAGAGAGAGAATGCCCTTTGTGTAGGTGAAATGTGTCGGAGACTGTCATCGTAATATACCTCAGTGAAATGAAGGTTAATTCTGATGTACAGCCTGCATGGCAGTCATTATCAGCGAATCATGAAAATAAATTAAGCCACTGAAATAGATACGTCGTCCTCGCGCACACAGCGGGGATCCTGTGAGCGATGGACGGATGAACTTTACAGATTATTATTGGAAAATACTGCCGAATTCAATTAATGCACCTAAAAGACACCTTTATAGAGGGCAGCCATAATTTAAATGACAGCGGGTGTAATTTTGCTTGTTATAAGTCAAATTTGCAGAGTTTCATGTTCCACATATTTCATTTTTCCCACGTTTTCCTTCCTTTTTTTTGCTCTTCGTTCCTGGAAAAGTGTGATCTCTTTTCCTGTGCGTTCGCAGTTCTGTCTTAACGGAGACGTCTACAGCATTTACAAAATAAAATCCTCTGAATTTATGCCTGAGTCCGCTCCGTAATCCCTTACGGCAGACTCCGCACATCCTCTCTCCCTTCCCGGCCCCGTTCCAAATGAATTTGTACGTCGGATGTATGCAGATCGCCTGCCTTCTCGCCTCTCCTCGAGGGCCTGCCGATAGGGCTAAACGGTTGACCTCTGACCTCACGACAACGGGAGGGAGAGATCGGGAAGCTTGGGTGTTAATCCACGCAGGCATCTGACAAGCGCCGAGGAAGGCTGGGAGTCCGTATCAGCCTGACCCCGGCGCACGGCACCTTTATCTGTTAATCTACAGCTCTCTTTAACAGCTTGCTGAATTAACACCCAGGCAGGGCAAGAGGGCTTCCGATTAACACACATCAGCCCCTCTGTGCCGAGCACAAAAGAAACGCTACCTCCTCTTCCTGCTTGTGTATGTAAGACGTCGAACCGCCCGCCCTCCCGAAGAGCTGCTCTCTTTCTGGGTGCTCAGGAAGTTAGGGAAAGTTGCATTTATGTCCTTTGAATATGATGATGGCAGAATGTTAAAATGGGTTAGTGTGACAAACTGCTGCCTGTGATAATCTGGAATATAATTATCGTCTTTTTGGGTCCATGTGTGCTAAATATAAGATATATAAAGATATATGTTAAATGTGCTTATATGTAGATTATGGTTGATGAAATTTGGATTTTAGGTTAAATTGCAACACAACAACCCAGTACTAAAATTGCATACCATAAATGTACACATTAAAATGTGTTAATATTACAGTATATTGAGCTGAAAACTCAATTTTTGTTGCAACTAGTACTATAATATCAATTATGTATATTAATGTATATCGTAATATAATATTGACATGTTATATGTTAATTATAGACACTGTGTGTGTGTGTGTGTGTGTGTGTGTGTGTGTAAAATTTGACTTTATTATTAAAATTAAATGACACCATTTAATTAAACATTCAAAACATTAATTCATTTTTTTGTTTATTTAATATATTTTTAAAAAAATGCATATTTAAATAAGTAAAAATTATATAATAATAATTTTGCAAAAGATAGAATTTTAAAAATATATATTATTAAATATTTTTTTATTCCCTTTTTTGAAGAATATAAAGGTTTTTGTAAAAGTAGATAATGGCTTGACCTCTCTTCCTTTTAGAATTGTTATCTTTTATATATGGATCATACTTTCCAGTTTCTGCTAATGAAATATAGTTGCAGCATCCGTATGGATATTGAACTCATCTTTGGGATGTGGAATTGGACGTAGATGATCATTCATTGCAGCAGATAGAAAAATCAATAGGTATGTTGTGTGTGTGTGTGTGTGTGTGTGGGGCAACGATATCTTTAGTACAGCAGACAGTGTTCTGGAGAGACGCAGCGAGAATAAAATGTGAGGGAGTGGGGCCACCTTTTGACGACAAGAACGCACAGACAGCTGCTTTTCCCCCGCACACACATCCCTTCGCTTTCTCTCACACACACACACACACACACTCAGGCAGGGCCCTTAGACAAAGCAGGGACGGCTAATTCCAAAGAGAGCCAAATCAATCAGCTTTTTTTAATCACAGCACTACTTTTATAGTCTGGCAGTAATGATGAAATCCTACATAGGGTGATCCCCTAAGATACACACTCTCTCTCTTACACACACACACACACCCAGTCAGTTTCAGTACTCCAGACACTTACTGTGATGATTTTCATTTTTCAATTACATTATCTAGTCAGCCAATCAATCGTGGGGCTTATCAATAATTAATGCTTCAATGACTATTAAAACTCCTAAATAAAACTGCAACATGGCCTCTGACAACATTTAATGATTTTAGCTCTGTGACATATTGCTGAGGCGAAATAATCTCCATATTTATTTTTAAATTGATAATTTCAGTGATTCATTACATGTGGAATGAGACAAACCGCATATCTTTATTTAAATGATGAATATAATACACAGCAGATGATTATTAGCCCTCACCGTGCTCACGCAACACACAAACAGCCGTGTTATCCCGTCTAGGCTGAACAGATTGAGCTGCTGGTAATAGAAAATGTTTTTTTCGCCACAGGCTCAGCTCCACTCAGAGGGGTGTTAACGCGTGCGGTTATGGGTCGGTGTTTCGGTCTGATACTCTCGCCTGTTGCTGCCGCCTCTCGCAGAGCGTGGATTTGTTCGTGATCCAGCTCAACAGCCAGAAACAACTGTTTATAAACAGCTTTGGAGCCCGCAGGCCTTGAACTAACCCAACCTCACAGCAGATGCAGCTTTGATCCGACTAATCGGAGGCCTGAACTCCCTCCCTCACTGTATACGAGTGTGTGTGATGTCTGTTCTTCGCTTTGGCAGGATGGCAGTCATTGGTAGACAAGATTATACTAGTTACATTTTAGTTTTCTGGAGCTACAGAGGTTGCATGTCGCATGTAGGGGATATTTGTTATATCATTTTAAAGCACAAGCAGTTTCACAGTTACTTTAAAATCCAACATAAAATGACATTCAAGGCAGGTTTTAAAAACCTGCTTAATTTTATCTACACATTTATTTTTGCATTTGGAAAATCTTTTATCCAGTTGAAGCATCTAAAATGGCATACATGCATTTCATACATTTTAGCATTTTTACGCAAAATATGTATGTGTACTGTGTATATTATATGTTTGTATGTGTATGTATGTATATATGTATATATATGTATGTAAATATACACAAAACACACACACACATTACGTAAACAACATTTAATCAATCGTTTGACAGCACTACAAAAAAAATAATTTTTAGTACATTTTACAAAAAAAAAAGACATTATACATTTAATGTAATTCATTTTACAACTTTTTTTCAGTTGTTTGTCAAATTCACTCTATTTCTGAGTCAAATCAGACATTGTTTGGATCTCATGTAGCAGTTTTTTAGTAAAACTAAATTGGTTTCTAAATAGCTATCTGTCCTCAATCCTGCATGACCTGAATAAGAACATGAAGTCATTTTGATGAAGGATTGTCCAAAGTCACCACCTTTTTCTTTAAAATAATCAATGAATTGATCACCATAAGACCAGCAACATGCATCAAAAAAGTTTTGATTTCATGTTGATTTTAAAGTGAAAAACTCTGTCAGGATCATATATAAACGTCTGACGCTAGCAGATGGATGTGGTGTGTTGTCTGAGGGAGGAACATCTGTCAGCACTCAGGCCGGTGTGATGAGGAGTAGTGCTGGTATGCAGCCGCCCAGCGCAGAAATCAGCAGGGCCGGTGAACTTGGCACAGCTTTGTTGTTTATTTGGCCTGACCCAGCGTTCGCCAGGAGGCTACGGCAGCCGCTCACTGAAAGAAGCTTTTGTCCCGAAGCAAGAAATCTGTTACAAATATTTACCATGGGGGGAATGCAAAGGCCTGGCCCTGGGCCAGCCAGACTGTGGCTATAAAATTCACTGCACATTCTTGAATTAGTCGTCCTTTCAAACGGAGCAAAATTTATACCCTCCCTTTATTAATGAGATCACGCTGTCAAAGATTATTGGCCATTTACGCTGTCAATGTATGGATTTCACGATCCCACTCAAGCGAGAGCTGTGCTATAATTTAATATCTTTGAACGGAAATACATATGTGCTTTTCTGAAGTCTGGACACGACTAAAATATGAATGTTTCCTGGAAAAATATGTAATATTTCAAAGCAGATTTTTTTTTTTTGCTTTGTCTTTTATTTTTCACATTCCCTATCTATCCATGTGAGATCTATCTATCTATCTATGTATAATTTTAGCTATAATATATTTATAGCTATGATATCTATAATAGTTAATGCATTCAATTTCATTCTGTGCATCAAACACATATTTTTTATCTTTATTTTTGAACATCGATATTCAATGTATAAATGATGGATAGTGTTTTCCTTCATTAGTTCCTAGAGGACGAATCTGAAGAAAAGCTTCTCTCTTTTTTTTTTTTTCTTTTCAGGCTCACACTTGGGTCAGTGGTAACAAACACCATTTCAAACACTGCATAATATCACACAGAGAATGTATGTATTTCTGAGGTTTCCATAGCGGTCTTACAGCTTGAATACATCTGCCTTAACCGCCGAGCTCATCTTTTACCCTTGTAACCGGACCTTGCCAACAGCTTCTCCAGCACATTGACATGCAACAAAGCTAATGGTACCCAGTACGGGAGGGTCTAATCTCGACTAACTGACAAGATTTAAATCGAGGAGACATGTTCTGCTGATTAGCTTCCACACCCACAATTATCCAACTGGGGTGTCAAGCAAGGTTTAACATCTCCACTGATTCTTCTCTCTGGAGAGATCCAGCAGGAAACGCAATCGCTTTTAATAACTGCAGCCACCTCCAGCAACACCATCCAGTGACTGCAGCGTTCCCAGCCATTCAAACTCCCTTCAAAATTAACCTTTCCAGCAAAAATATAATTTCGTGCAAAATGAACCACCGAGCCCTTTTTCTCGCCCCTCTCTTTCTCTTTCTAGCGCCAGTCGCCCCCCTCCTTCGAATAATTTATTCAAATTGCCCAACTCAGAACAGTGGAGCAATCTGCTGCCCCTGAGAGGACCTGTGAATTCAGATTTTATTCTGGAAAAAGAAAAAAAGAAGTTTATATACCTGGCCGTCTCCTGACAAATAAGGGACTCATTTGAAACGTCCCCTCGGTTGCGCGGCTCGTTAAAATTCGCCTCATTTGAATATTTCGTGCAAAATATTATTTGATTGCGGGGCGTGTCTCGCGTATTTCTGCGTGTACGAAGCCCCGTTGGGCAGCATATGTCACCAACGACTTTGAAACTGAGATTGACCCCGTTTCGCACAGGTGCGGGGCCCCGGATGCCGTCACCTGACATGACGGACAGCCGGGTTAATTTCGCCCCTCCGAAGCTCTCGCCGCATCAGTTCGGTTTTGGTCTCCACTCAATCACCTGCCCGTTTCCCACACTAACGAACTGTTTTTCTAATGCTGATGAAACCGGGACACAAAGCAACGTGATTAATAATTTACTGTTTAGTTTTACTAATTGATCTGTTTGGGGAATGAGGATAAAAGTGAAGCTGCATCCTCAGATCACAATGCTTTCATATGGCATTTATACACAAGCCGCAGCAGGTTCCCACAAGATGAATAATGAACTAAACAAGATCAAATAATTATCACCGGGGACTTAAAGAGCACACCGTAGACAACAAAGTTGCCAAATAGCGAAGGTTCAGTCCAAAGAAAGGATGAGAAAATGAGTATTGGTCTTCACAGTAACATCAAAGCGTGTCTTCTTTGTTTTGTTTTTTATGGGCCATTCTGTAATTTAGGCTACATTTCATATCCATTGATGATAATTATGTTTTTCTCACAGTTTTCTTTTGTGCACCCTGTTTTTCAGTTTTCATGAAATTGCCTTTGTCTCTTAAATTGCAGTATCCGCTATTTGAAAAGTCTTGAGTTCAGAATAATGAATGAAAATGTAAATCTGTAAATTCCAATACCTTGGAAAAGGTTTGAATGGAATTTTCTTACAAATTGGGAATGATTTTTATTTGACTTGTGTGCACAAAAGATGTGTTGATACCCTGTGAATACAAAAAAAAAAATGCTTTTTCATATCACATGATCAGCATCATGTGATGTCCACCACAGAAGAAAATGGCATTTTGAACACATTATGTTAAACATCCTCTTATTTTTTATACTTGAGCTTCAATGACCCATTGTCATGTAGTATATTAATTTTAGTTTATATAATTAAAGTTATGGTTTGCGACATTTGAATGATTTTAAGCCAATTTTGGAGTTAACCTGACCACATTTGATTGGCCAGACAAGGCATGCCATTGAAATATGAATCAACTATGTTACTTGTCAGCCCATATAGATTGACAAACTCACCACCAGGGGAAAATCTGTTTCTTTGTAATACCAAAATCGTGTTTAACGATGAAACTGAAAGCATGTTGTTTTTACACATTTCATTTTTTTTTTTCCTGATGTGAAATGTATCCTAAATTATACTCTCATACCGGCCTGGGGTTTACTGAAACATTGTCAAAACCATAATTAAAGGGTTTATATTCACACATCCAAGATGAGCTATTTTTGAAACTGTGAATGGCTGTGAATAAATTAGGCAGATTACTTCACTTTGAGTCACAGCAAATGCGAGCCATGTTTAAGACTAAAGAAATTAGCCGCAATCTATCGTGGGATCGTTAGTCCGCGCAGGATCGCACTGCCTCGTATCTTATGAATATTTGTATGTGGATTTACATGTGTGTGCTTTCACCATTATGAGCTCAAGTTTGCATCGCGGGTCTGACATCCGTCTTCACAATAGCTTAATATCGTGTCCCAAGGTCAAACGTTAAGCCGTCGTCTGGCTGATCAGAACGGCCCCCGCCATCCCGAGGTGCTGTTGCTATTAGCAGCCAACTCCGAGACATTCAATGTGCTAATTTCGGAAAGAGGAGGAGGAAGGGGAGGGCGGCACGGAGATATGAGCTCCTTAGTAGCATCGGCGTACGGAGTGGGATTAATATGGAATGGGATACATTTCCGTGGTCTTAAAAAATCTGGATGAGGGAAAGAGATATTCATCTTGGCTCGTTCACGGATGAAGAACTGCAGCTGCATTACTCCAGATGCGTTCGTAGTGTTTTAAAACATTAATACCTCGATAGATTTAGCCTACTTTGTATTCATTAACTAGTTTACAATCCATAATTGTGTCTGTAATAAGCCCGAGCCAAGCAGTAAGTTTGAAGCGTGTCAAATACACCCTACCTAATATCCCAATTCCCTCCTGTATTTAGAAAATAGGTATAAATTTGTGTCAGTGCGAGTGAATTTGTCTCTTTTTCCCGTTTGTGATCTGTTGATTGGATGGCGACATCTAATCACGCAACGTGTCGTTTATTTGCGACAGCTTTCTCCGCTCTCTCTTTATCTGCCACATTGAATGAATGGGCTAAGACGACATGTGTTCACTCCTCCAAATATAGCGTTAGCATACAGTTGTGCGATATACAACCGCTACGGTGGGCTGTCATAGTTGTACCCGCATCTACATATGAAACCAGACAGATCTATTTCCAAAGGTGAAACTGAGGCTTAAACAAACCCTGATGTCAATCACAGGGGCGATTCTTATTTTAGCAAAGTCAAGCACATCTGAATATGCATTATTTATGATGGAAATAAGCTTCTTAGGCAGTTTAACCCGAGCGTGCTGGCAGATATTAGCAGGAGACATACTTTTCATCAGAGCTCGGTGTTTGAAGTCTAAATAACGCACGTGTGATTAGACCCAAGGTAGCTGCTGCCCGTCCCGGGAAACTCTTTTCTGAGCTGGAACAAAGAATTCTGTGTGTGTCAGGAATTTTGGGAGTTTCGTTCAGCAACAAACTCTCTTTTTCATGCGCTTTTCCCCTCTGTTGTTCGGTTACGGATACTCGCTCGCGCTCTGTTTTCTTTCAGATCACCTTACAGGCAGACAGCTCGGCTGATATATGGCGAGTTTGTGGAGAAAGCAAAGGGTTGTTGACCCATGTTGTTTTAATGAACAGTTCTTGGTGAAAGGGACTCTCTGTGGCCCTGTCCTTTGTCTGTCTGTGTGTGTGTGATTTCTCTCCTGCCTCTTTGCCAAGATTTATTTCATTCATAATAGATTTGCGGAAACTCTGGCTTGTGTCTTTATCTGACAGTTTTAGAGTCGTTCTTTTTTTGTCCTCCCTTTCCTCTATCTGTAATATAGCAGAAATGCTCTTGAGTTTTTCCACTTGAGTTTACTGGATTTCTTCCAGCTCTAGAGACAGAAGCTGCATGACACAAATTCAAAGACATCTGTACTAAAACAAGCATTTACATTGGGCTGTTTAGCTCCACGTGACCTTTGTACGTTTTTAATTTGCACACACGGAATTGCTAATTAGCAAAGTAAATAAACTCCTGTAGTATATGATTTTATAACATCTTGTTCATATATCCAGGGGCGGTTCTAGGTTCAGTGGACCAAACCTTTATTGAAGTGTCTGGGTCCATTCTTCACAAAATATTGGAATACTCTGAAGGGTTGTGTATGTAATATGCAGTTTTGTGATGCAAATCTGTAAATATTAATGGAACTAAATTAATCATGAATTTTCAGTCTCATTAATTCAGTCAAGAATTAATTTTTTTTTTTAAATCTGCTAAATTTGACATTTTCCGTTAAACAGTTCAATTTCAAAATTTGCTTATAAGGTGCTAATAGCAATAGCAAAGTAATTTTGACTTTGTAGCTTTGCATAGTAACCATAGTAATAGTGACACATATTGTACACTTATTAGTTTTGTGTTATTGTTCATATGAAGTTAATTGTAAGTGCTTTTAAGAAATTAAGAAATAAATGAGTAGTTATTTTGCAAGGAATCATACATGAGAACGGGTAAATATTTCCTTCTGTTAATTTAAAATGTCTAAAATATTCAGTACTTATTACAAACAAATCTAGGTAATCTTGCTCAGCAATTTACATATTTCTTATGTGATCATTTTACATTATATATATATATATATATATGTGTATAAATGTGTTTGTGTGTGTGTGTATATATAAATACAAACACATGCATTTATATGCAAATGTCAAAATGTCAAATTTATATATTAAATATATTTTGATAATATAAATGTATACAAATATTTTTTAAATATATACTGTATGTGCATAATAAATATATTATGTAAACAATGTTATATGCGATTAAGCACGACTAATTTGACACCACTTATGTGTGTGTGTCTGTGTGTGGGTGTATGTATATGTGTGTATATATATATATATATATATATACACACACATACATATATATAAAATGTCTTTTTTTTTCTTGCAATATATCACAATATCAATATAGAGTTCATGCTAACATTTAAAAGTTGATTCATTTCATTTTAATTTTTTTTTTTTGTGACGAAGTTCACAATGCATTAGATAGACTGATTTAAAAACATTTATCACAAAACAAGTCCTAAAATGCAACCCCAGAGCCGCCAGTTCACATTTCAACAATGATTGTGATGAAGAAACACGGTAAATGAGGGACAAGTACAAACAGCACGACCACATCAGGTGGGAGGCCCCTGCCGCTCCGGCACTGGCCCTAGCGCTAGCGTTCCCTTTTAGATCTGCTTATTTGGATGCACTTGATGACACAATGGATGTGCATTACTCGCCCTCCAGGCTTCCGGCAGCTGTAATTTCATAGCAGTTACCACATGCATCCTACTTGACATACAATTCACTCTCTCCGTGAAGGGAGCCAAATAATGGGATTTAGCCCGTGCTGCTAGCGTGTTCATGCCACCGCTCCTCTAATTAGCCTATCCAGACATGCGCCCCTTTGCACTGTCAGCCACACATCAGCCTGTGACGTACCACTCCACCACTGAGAGGTCAAATCTGTTTTTCAGAGCAAATGGAATAATGGACTCATATGTGCCCCCTCTCTCCTTTGCCCTGAGCACTCTCAACCACACGCCAAGCGCTACAGATAATGCTTTAGATGGTGCAGATGCACTGTACCATGAGAATGTTGACTGGAACAGGGAAGTGGATTATGGAATTGTGGGTAAATAGAGCAAATTATGGCCTTTTGTGGAATTATACGTGCCATAAGTATGTTGAGTCTTGTTGTACTGTCTTCTGAATGAAATAGAGATCCTTAAACTGCTACTACCAGGTGTGAAATGTTTTGTTAACTGTAGAGCACAATGTACAGGTAACATATGGAGTTATAAGTTGCATGAGTATATTTCTACTATATATATTTTAAAACATAGTATTATGCATTGCTAAGGACTTCATTCAGAAAAATTTTGATTTTTCATTCGATTTTTTCACACCCTAAGAATCTACATTTTCAAATAGTTTTTCAAAACACACACACACACACACACACACAAATGTGTAAAATCAGGAGAAGACGCCACACACAGCATATTTGCATTTGCCGACCTCAGGGGGTTAGTTTATTAATTGCTGTTTCTTTGTAATTATTTGTGAAATAGACATTTGTGAGTTAAAATTATTTCTACACCAGTATTAAGTATTAACAATTATTGATGAAAATGACATTTCCTTATGATTTTTTAATGAATGAGTAAAGTCTAATGCTTCACAAACAAAAACTTAACCACTAAGAAGAAAAAACATTCATGTGATATATTTGCAGATCATAAAAGAAACAGTTTAAACAAGCATTCTCTCCATAAACGATGGCACACGGCCGATCATGTGCGGTTTGCGTGGACATTGTGCAGGACTTTAATTGTTACAAGCAGAAGCTTCATCATAATAGCCCCCGTCTGCCTTCGAGCTGTCAGAAACACACTGGAACAATTTCATCTGCTCCTGAGAGGAAGGCTTGCGCACCGCCACAGGCTCGTCTAATCAGCCGCCCGAGTATTATTGACTTGTTTATTTAACGGTAATGTTGCATGGGCCTTTGTTCCCATTCTCTCTGAGACTGTCACACCGCATCCGAGAAAAAGATAGGGTCAAACAATTAGCGAAATTAATGAGTTTATTCAGTGTGCAACCAAACACAGGGAGAGATGAAAATGGATACCTCAGCAGAAACACAAGACGTGCTTTCTTTGTATTTGTGTTGGGAACCTACAGCTCATTAAGACTGCGAGTTATTGAGAGTTATCTGTTTAATTGTGAAATGTATTAAAAAATGTAACGCCTTAACAAAGAGGGCAAGGTTCGCTGATCAATAGTGGAAAATGGATCCTTTGTGGTATTATCGCAGGTAATTGTATTTCTCTGCCTGCTTGGATCAATAAACAAATTAAAAAATAAACCGAGTTTGAAAAGCATACTGTACGTTAAACTTGGAAGAGATAATGTTGAGTTTTGAATAGCATACTAACTAACTTACTCTTTCTACAGTAAATATTACTTGCATTGTCACTGTATGCACATTTTTGATTGGATGGCATGTGTGCATGGGATACTGTATCCCATAATGCAATGCACTATATTTTTAAAAAACTTTAAAAATCAAAATTTTTCAGTGTGTTTGCATGCGCTTGAAAAGTTTGATTTCAGTTAAAGCAGTGATGTGTAACTGTGTACCAGTCTGTTTTTCACCAGGTCAGTCTAACCAGACATAGATAATGCAACTGTATATCAACTTTTTCTAGCATTGATATACCTTAATCAGTCTACCACTGGCCTCGGTGTTGTGCGCTTGATAGAAGTGATGTATGACGTGTTTAACTCTTCAATTATTCACACTCACATACTTCAAAAGAAAGATGAAGACTATACCTCAACTACAAAACAAACCCTGCTATCACACAGTTTTAACTGAAATTGACTGCCAAGAGTGAAATTGACTGCCCTCTGCACATAAAACTGAATAAAATAGTATTTATTTGATAAGGTCGTGAGGTCACGTGACGACAACATCGCATATAGCTTTTTGTTGAAAAACAGTATGCAGTGTATTCTGCCTAGTATTCACTAGTAGTAAGCCAATATTCACTTTCAAAGCAATCCGCCTCTAGCAATTCACATGTTGTCAAATTGTTCAAAGCTATGGTCCCCAAACACTTTAAATACATTTAAATACAGTGTTCTCCCTCCTGCATGTCATCGGTAAACGTCCGTCCATTTCATGTCGGACTCTAGATTGTCAGCTCTCTAATGAGGGGCCGTTTTTGAGCCTGGTTGCTGTGGGCTTCATTAGTTTCCCCTGCGTTGTGAAAAGTGAGACTCGCAGCGCGTTTGGCGGACACTATCTCAAAATTGACACCCTGAGATTGCGACGTAGTTATGGATGTGTTTGTGTGTGCTGCCGCCACAGGGTAACACCTTGGCCGTCTCTGATCGACGTATAATTACCTCAGAACAGGAAGTGGCGGGATGTTGTACCGTGATGGATGTTGACCCCTCCCGGGAAGGCTGGCTCCTGTTGTGTCACCCTGGGGGTAGGGCAGGAAACAAGAGCTCTTTAGAGGATAGCACCGCCATTAGGTCACGGCAGGAGTCCACTTCATTGCACACGCAAACACACACACATACTGTAAAAGAAAGAACAAGTGTCATCGAAGAAGAATGACCTCGCTCCGCCGGCAACACTATAGTTCAGTTCATGAGAGTTGTATAGCCCATAAACTCCCTTAATGTCCTCCCCCATCTCGCCCGCCCTCTTCTGTCAGGAGCGCGCAATAAATATCATGTCAGACCAAACTGCGATGCTCCTTCATGGAACACTGGCTGTTTATTAGCGGCAGGCTAACTTTAAGAGAAATGCTAACATCATTCATTAATGGGCCGCATCTTGGCTCTGATGAGGCATGTCGGCGGCACCGGGCCAGGCGTAATGGCGCCCGGTAAACGGACGGCGTAATTGTACGTCCAAACCGTACCGTCCGCAGCCTGACAGTGACAGAGCAATTATGGTGAGCCAAGCGGGCCGTGTCAAATTAGCGGCCCTGAAAAAAGCGCTCATCTCTTCGACGCAGGAAGTGATGGTGAGTGATGGGTGAGACATGGATGCAGCACTAACGCTCTGATTTGTCAATAGCAGGTCTTCGAGAGCCGGGTGTCAGGGCTCTATTGAGATGTCGAAGGTGGGGGTCCGGTGACCCGAGCAGGGAGTCTTTCACAGGGAAGGTCATCAGTCAGTGTTGCTGTCAGGCCGAGATCACACGGATGCCTGCAGTCCTCCGCAGTAATTACACTTGACTGGGGATGAGGAGATGTCTTCTTCTGTGGGCCTACAATGACTGCATAATTTATAATCAGCAGCAATCAGGCGAGTCAGATGAGGAAGCTTTTGTTTTTTGGGTTGTCTGCTTAGTCGGCTGCATGGATAATCTTTATGACGTGCCGGAATAAACTAGTGGGGAGGCAGTTCGCTGATTCAGGACTAAATATGTATCTTAGAAGCTGAGTTAAGTTTTTTTGTTGTTGTTGTTGTTTTAAATGTGCAAACATTTATTGAATTCCAGCTCTAAACTTACTTTACTTCCGTTACTTTTAAGTCACAGTGTGCCACAGTGTTTTAACACGCTTCAGGTTTAAGGAAATGGTTTTTATTTTTTATAGTTATAACATGTATGAGTGGGTCCCTGTCTTATTTCTGCCATTAACGTCACTTTCGGCTCGTCACTCTCAGATTATGATTAATTATGAATGCTTTTCAGTCATAAGTGTTAATGCAGATTTGCGTGGAGTTTTATGTTGAGGAAGTGACATCCTCTATTTCACTTAGTGTTTGCACTTGGATACTGGTGGAAGAAAAGTGAGAAAAAGAAAATGCATGAAGTTAGAAAGAATAAGAAAAAGAAAAAAGTGGCAGAGGACTTTAAAAAATGATAGGAAAGCGAAGGAAAGCAAGAAAGAACGTGAAAGAAGCAAGCAATTAGACATAGGAGAAATTAAATGATGAGAGAGGATCAAATTCGAACAGCAAAAAAAGAGAAACAAGAAAGGATGTGAGAAAAGGAAAGAATGAGTATAGAATAGGATAAAATATCTAAAAAAGTCCTCCAACCCGTGGTATTGTTGTACACGTACAGTATCTAAGGAGGTTACAATCCTACATGCTTTATTTCATTCTAATACATGCGACAAGTTCTGCAGCGATTCTACTTGTTTGAATGTTTTAGGCCCTTTTCAATTGCTCATGTTCAAAGATTTAAGTGGAACCCCTAAAAATCTAGAAATCCACCATCTTATTTTTGTACTAGACTACTGTTTTAGAGAGGAGAGCTGATGATATATTTATACAACATAGATGTACACCCAGTGTTACTCTCTCAAATATTCCTCATCTTTTGGGGAGGATTTCACAGGCTACGGCGATGTTGCAGACTTCCATTCTACATCGTGTTTCTTTTGTAACAGAAATCCATATGACAAATTTATCATCCATATTTCATTCCTCTTTTGTGTTTCGTTCTTATATTAAGTTTGTATGCATTCATTCGCACGTTTTTAGGTGCTTGTGGTTTGTCTGTTGGGTAATGAACAGATAAATGTTTTAGCCTCGTGTTAGTTTATGCACATTTGATGTCAGGACAAAGTCTTGTTGATTTCTCAGTTTGTCAAGCACTCCTGGCTTTGCACGTTTGAAGTCTTTCCGGTTATTCCCATAAAACAAGATGAGTAGGCCGAATCAACGAGGCGTGGTGTTTAATTATTCACTCTGTCCTCCATGCAACCCTGATGAAAGTGTCGTTCGTTATTCACGTTCGCTATCTGCAGGGTGCTTCTGTTTTATACGTCAGAAATGTTGATAGGGGAGGAAGGGGAGGGGGCATTCCTCGGTTGACACGTTGCAATGCGTGCGGCACGGATTGGGAATTTACCCAAAGAGCCATGAAAGTCGTAATCTCGTGGCCCATTTTTGATGCGAACTGTCGGTCTTGAAATGACAGTTTTTTTTTTCTTTGCGCCTTCCTTTTCAGTGCACCCCGCTAGCCATGAGGAAAAAACAAGAAGCACGCGTGAGATCCTTAAAAAGCTAGCCGCAGAGTTTTGAACGTGCCCTTAGCGGCCGAGACCCCTCGGAGCACAAGATTGACGGAGCTGAATGATGGCGTAGGACCACGGCTCCTTTAATAAGAAGGAGAAGAGGTCCATTTCCTTGTTTGTCTGCTGAGTTTTGGATGTGCCACATAAGACTTCCTCTTCTCCTGAGGCACAGAGTCTTGACAGGAACATTTTTTTCCCCCCCGCTCTCTTTCTCCACCCATCCCAGAGTTCCCCTTCACATTCCTCGGAATGCTCTCGTCTCTCTCTTGCTCCTGACAGGTGCACTGCGGCCAATGGGATTTGTTTCTGTGGCCGGCAGGTTGTCAAGAGAGACAGCCAATAAGCAATCAAAGTGGCATGAGTTGCTGAAACAAAGAAGCAGGCTTCCCCCCTTCTCCTTTTTTATGGTGGCACGGTTTGGCGAGTCTTGCATGTATAATTAAGTGAGGGGAAAAAGGAAAGGCCACTTAATCTTCCCCCTAATGGCGATTCCTTCCATCACTGGCTTCCTCTGGGGGGCATACCCCAAAGACCGCTCCCTGGGTCACCGGTGTCCCCCAATTGTCATTGGTGAATCTTTTTTATCAGGCTGAGAGGTGTTTGCTTGCGATGTGGCATTATTCCATTCATCATTGCTTTGTTCCTTTAAAAATTCGTAGGGCAGCGGAAGAGTCTGTCACTGGGGCGATTTATCATCTGGAGGAAAGCAAGAAAGATGTGCGGGGGCCCTAGTTGCATATTTCACATGAGATGTGTACACACATACACACACTTCTACTACTGAAGCCTGTCCTTTCACAGTTTTTATTTGTTTTACCTCTGCGGCAGAAGCGGTTTTAAGAAAGCCACTGGTTGTAATTGTGTTGTGTTGTGAGAGATCCGAATGTATTCATCTTCCTTAATTAACTGCCCACTCACTGTCCACACCTTAGACGTTAACAGCATGCACCATTTACTGTAGATTATTCTGACTGCACTGCTTTATTCACGTACAGCTCAATTACGAGAGGCTCTAAATAGGCATTGTTTTAATATCTTGCCATGCTGTAAATACTACATTTCTAGACTTGCAAATTGTTAGTTCTCCATTTACCAATATGCAAATCTGTAGATCTCAATATTAAGAGGATGCTTAAGTGACGCTCCACCCTAAAGTAAACGAAGTGGCCGTTATCAGTTTGGAGAGAGTTCTATCCTATGCACAAGTGTTCCGGCACTCGCAGGCCAAGAAGTTGCACCAGAGCCTGTGATTTACCCCAAATGGGCCGCACTGCTGCGCTCTATAATATAGACTATTATGTGGTCTCACCACTGACACTAATGGGATGTTACAGCGATTTAAAATGATTTAATGGCTCCCAGGTTGGGCCCCTAATGGCCCTCTTTATACTGCAATGCCTATTATGAATGTGAATGACAGTGTTGTGAAGTGCCTCTGTTTTTTTCCCACATCTGCTCAAACAGTGTGACAGGTGCCGCTTTACCGGCCGATTGGAGGGATCAGGGGAAAAGAGGGGGACGGCACATGTTGACTGCTCAGTCTCTCGTTTGATTGGCTTCTTCCCTTACTGCCCATCCTACCTGTCTTCCTGACACAAAAACGACTTTGGAGTTATGGTAGCTGGAGGTTTATTGTCTGGTGGAAAAAGACAGGACATTAACAGTCCGGAATTGCCCAGCTCTGGTTTGTTTCCTGTGACGTTTTCCATATACAGCTTAGAAATACTACCTTTAAGGGGTATAACCTGTTGGTCTACCCCTAAAAGATGCATATTAGAATGTCAAGAAACATTCAAGGACACTGTCCCAGTGACAAGCTGAAGTGGTTGAAATCCAGACCTGCTAACCTGGTTAACCTAATCTTCTCAAGAAGGCCCAAACAGAATTCATATTTCCTGTCGATTTTAGCATATTACCCCGAATAATTCAAAATATTTAGTTAATATACATGTTCAATGGTTGTGTGCAGCCAGAGATTTCTCTGGTTCTGCAGGTGCAGATTCTGTGTGGGCTCAGTTGTGACCCCTCATCATTGTCCTCTTGAGCAAGGCAAGTTTCTCCAGGGGGTTTGTCCCTGTAATAAGTTTGTGGAACCTTTATTATAGGAGTGAAGTGAAAGCCGTGAATAGTTGCATCAACCATGCGTTTCAGTTAGTTCTTATTGCGGTTGAAGGTTCAAACGGAGGTTTCATAGAATATTTCAATAGAAACGTGATGCATTAATAATGGACAACTTGGCTAACAATGTCCTTTATAGATGGCAAAGCAAAGAACTACAGTGCGTCATCATTACAGCAAACACTACCATAACAGCATTTAGATAAGGCTAAGCTTGCAAGCTTTTAAGGGGAATTTGACCTATTCAGCATGCAAGCCCCTCCAACACACACTCCTCACAGTCATCATGGACGGTTCACCGCCTGGGTAAAGCCTATTGATTGGAGCGGTCAGAGGCGGCCGTGGGGTTAAGCTAATTGTGTCACAGTTCCAAACAGTCTTGTATGAACTTTCCTCCCTAAAGTATCTGTCCTGCCCTCATTAGCATTAAACAACCACAAGCAGTTTGGCAACAAAGCCCGGACCTCTCATTCCCTCCTGAAAGGTGAGAGCCCATGTCCAATCAGAGGGTGATGCTGAAGGCTGAGAGGGGTTAAAGGAAATTGAAGGCTAGAGGACGATGGCATCACTGGACACGATCTGCCACTCATCCTTTTTCTCGTTTTCCCAGCCCCTCTGGTTAAAACCGCACTGTCCACAGGCATTTTGAGAGCCAGGGAATGAGAGAAAGCCGCTGGATTGACATCCCTAGCAGTCATTACACGCTGGGTTGAATACTAGATTACTCCAAAGTGGCTCAGGGTCAAGCGGCAACGTGTTCGCTTTTGGAACGCGATGACTTTAATACCGGGTGCTGTATTAGACAATTACCGCAAATCCCAGTGCCGCTCCAACCCAAACACAAAAAACTCACCTGCCAAATGGAGCTTCAGCCTCTTCACACCAGACAACAAGCAGCTCCATTTTGAGACAATAGCACACGGTCTTCTGTCCAAAATGGCCACTGTGAGAAAACATGTCCCCCTTCGAACCCGGGACTTGCTATCCTTTTTCTTCTGGGTGAGTGATATGACCTTTGGTGACAATTACAGAAAGCGAAAAATTGAATTATTAGCTTTTCTTTGGCTGCCGGTGGCTGTGTAGGCGTAGCTGTAAAACGCGGTAATTATTTAGCTAAATTGGCATATTATAATTCTTTTTTTTCCCTCCTTTTGGAAAATGAGTAATAAAGGAGATGGCATGCTGGTTGTTGAGAGGGGTTTGAATGAAGGTAAGTGATTTAAATAGCTGGTGTAAGCTCGGCTTGATGTTGACTGTCAATAGGAACAATAGACGCGCTTTCCCAGAGGTCACTGGGAGACAGTTGGAGTGATAGGAGGCCATACTCCTCCATTTTGCCTCTCTTTGGCTTTCCTAGATTCAGACAAGGTGATTTCCTTGATGGTGTGCACTCCTTTGGCCTTCTCTCTCCACTTCCTCTTCCTTTCCTTTTTCCCAGCGTGCCTCATTGTAAACACGTTCCTGCAGTGGCTGTAATTATTTTCCCCCTGGTATCCGCCTGAGATGAGCGTTTTGCTTAGCGACTTGTATCCGGCCCTGACAAGCCTCCTTTTGATTATTGCATCCAATGATTTGGCAAACCCTAAACCATGGTGTCGCTAATTAGGTAGCGTTTGAGTGGAATAGATGACTGCGAGGTCCTCTCAAGGTCATTCCTGCCTCTCAGAAGCCCGGCTGTAAATTTGAAGTTTGAACGGAGAGGGGAGCAACGGGGCCAGTGAATATGAAGATGAAAGTCCCTGGACGATTCGTTTTTGTGCTCACTGGGATGTGAGCACTGTCATGTGCACTCACACGTCGGCATTAACCTTTTCCTGCCTTGCCCCTCTCATCCCTACAAAACGTATTCCTCCCCCCTTGTCTCCTGTCCTGTCCTGTTTGTTTTTCCCAGATGTATATTTCGGCGAGTACGTTCGTGCATTTATTTGCTCCGGATGTGTGTGCGCTCTCATTCCGTCACGCTTATTCTAGTCAGCTCTTGAGATGTCCAGGGACCAAAATCCTTAATGAAGGCCTGATCAGAGACCTTCTCTGTGCCCCTCTGTCCTGGCACCTGAAAAGCCTGTCTAGCGTGAAATAAGATGCACCAACTGTGGCTCTTTTGTTTCATCTCTTGAAGACTTGGCCAATATCATTAGCACAGTCCCCCACTACAGTAGGTTAAACTCGAGTAAAGTATCGTAATGTTGGAACATCGCTACTCTATTTAGAGTGACACTCGAACCGGAGATGATATATTCTAATAGAATTATTTGTCCACCTTAAAGGACATTCCTGAGCATTCCTGTGTGGTGGTGTTCTGAAATGAGGAGATAAAGTCCTCAGGTTTTTTTATCAAATGCGAATTCATGTTCCAGTCATGTTTTCTGTGTTAAATAAACCAATTGCATATTTTCACATATAATGGTTGTATCTAAGTGTGTGCATTAGTCTTCCCATTAACACCATTATATTGTTCATTCTGACTGATTCGGAATGCAAAACACTCAAACAAATGTATGAGCCAATCATAACCAGTCATATCCCATCATATTGCAATGTAGGCATTGCCTACTCTCACGTGACTTCTCCCATTCATTCTCAGTTACCCCACAGCAAACTCACAGCACACTTTAGGGGGTCTGTTCAAACTCAATGGGCTCAGGTCAGGCGAGGTTAGACCTTGTAATCACTGTTAGAAGTAATTCTTTAGAAAAAACTGTGATTTTTTATTGTTTTTTAAAAACTTTTAATTTCCATTTTTTTTATTTTTGTACTGCAAATCTTTTTTTGCACATCCCCCATAACTCACCAACTCATTGTTTTGTATATTTATTAATAAGGTTTTTTAATGAACAAGTACACTGAAAGAGTACCAGTTTTGTATTCAGTTTACTACCTACTGTAAATGTAAATGCAAATTTTAACACTTAATTTTTCACTTTTTGAACACTTTATTTCCCAGAAATACATTATCTGTATTGAATTTTTTCACAACCAGGGTGTCCTCTTTTAGTTTAGTTGCCGTGTCATTACGTGGATAATGTGCTTTTGTGCCCTTAAATCATTGTTTCACTGCAGAGGCGATGCTTCTTTTAGGCGACGACAATGGGAGCGCATATTTCTTGCCTTTGTGAGTCTGTCCACAACCGCAGCTGCGGGGAGTGAGTTACCTGTTATTCTGAGGGAACTTCGTTCAGGGAGGCCAGAGACACATTTATCTGTTCTTCAGATGGTGTTAAATCACACAGACGCAGAAAAATGGAAGGTCACATCCTCTTGCAATGGGAGGCCCGAGACTCACCCTAGTCCAAATATTGACATGGGTATGCTAAACTCAAGGCAATAAAAACCATCAATGACTAGCTTTAACCACCGGTGTTATTCCAACGCAGTGTGTCCTTGAATTACTGCACAACACAGAGGCCGTTCTTTAGTTTTAAGTAACTCCGGTGTTCATTTGGGTTGGATCGTTTTCCCGGTCTGTCTCATAGCACGTCGTCTGCATGCATCTCTGGATACTTAGTGTAATAAGAGCACCAAGTCTTGCAATATCAATAAAAACAGTAAGGTGATGTGGTAAAGGGGTCTGCATTAAATCAGAAGGGCCTCCTTCCTCATTCAAGGTCGGATAAAGAATGTGTGTGCATCTGAACTGCTGGTCAAATGGCCCTACGCCGGTCTTCTGTGTTTTTAAATATGCAATGAGGACTGGAGACCTTCTGGCATGCTCTGTGTAACCCTCTTTATGCAACAAGGGGTGAAATCTGCATTCTGTGTTGTGTTGAGAGGCCTTAAATGATCACCTGGGAGCGAGTTTGACCTCATCCGTGACCTCCAAGGAAGCACGCTGGAGGTTTTATTCCTTCTGTATGGGTGCCAGTGTATCTGAAGGTGTGTCGCACACATTTGGGCACAGTGAAGGACACCTGTGTCAGATGGGGTACTAATAGGTTCAAACCTGCCCACTGTAACTCAAAGGGCAGCGATTCTCATGCGGGATAACAGGGGCTTGTGTTTTTTGTCTGTTATTATCATTCTGGAAATGAATATCATGATTTTTTTATGACTCATTATTTTCCTGGCACAGGTAGAGGGCCGATATTGATTGCGATGCAGAATTCATAAAAAGACAGACTCGGCTTTTGTTCCTCCACTGTTTCCCTAGTCATGAAGTGTCCGGTCGGTCTTCCAAAGGAGAGCGCAGTGCAATTTTTTTTTCTTCTGTTGTATCTCTGTTGTGTCAAGCGCTGAGGAAAGAATAGATCTTTCCCTTTTCAAACTAGTACCTCCTCAGGAATTCATTTATCTTGGTAAGGCCTTGTGTGCAAAGTGACATGGAAACTGAGGCGCTTTTGTGGCAGGAGGATTAATGGGACAAACGGAGCAATAAAAACGTCCAGCACCCAGAATCCCACTCAAACGCTGATAGCCTCATGTTCAGAACATCCTGTGTTCATCATAGAATGTGGTTCAGTTAGGGTGAAAACATTCAATTATGTTAAATGTGTGTCTCTGTGTGTGTGTGTGTGTGTGTGTGTATATATATATATATATATATACATATATATATATATATACTGTATACACACACACACATGCACATAGTATATTAACAGTATTTTGAATTGTCATATACACATGTACAGATACAAACACACACCAGTATAATTGTCATATTATTAGTTTTATTTAACTACTAATTACTGCTTAGTTAAAGAAAAACTATATTTTTTATGCAATATATATTTTTTATGCACAAATGCAACTTTTTAGAAAATGTAAGTGCATTGACATGAACTAACTTGGCATACTTCATTATATTCAAATTATGTTTCCTTGAAGATTTCTTTGAAAAAAAATACGCCTAAGCGTTGTTTTATGTACTTTTAGATTTTATTAGTAACTTCTAGTACCTTCTTACAAATTCTTCTTAGATGTTACGCTTAGCGTAAGTAAGTAATGTAGCTAAATAGTCAAACTATATGATGTTTATGGTTGCCAGGCAACATTAAATTTAGCAAAATAATATAGAATTCTGTTAAATGTAGTCCGAGTTTGCATATGCTGTGTTTTACTGCATCTTCAAGCATCCAGGTTTTAAAGTGAATGTGTGACACCAAAGTCATACAATGACCTTAAACAAAGCCTCACTCATGAAGGGAAAAATTGTGCTTCAAGCAGATGTAGTTAGTCGTTCGCCATTTAGCAGAATCTTTATATTTAAAGTGACTTACAGTGCACTAATTGCATGGACAGTCCCAGCGGGTCGACCTGAGGTTAAGTGCCCTGCTCAGGGGCACAGCAGTGATACAGCAAGATTATGATCTCTCTAACTCTCTGATTTCGACTTTAGACTCGACTCGCAATCCATGTTAGCAGCGTCGATCTTCAACCAATAGGCTAACACCAGCCCGGAACAATAAACAAGACAATTAACAATTTACCACATGGAGAACGGCTCATATTTATTCATTAAAGACAGGATTATCACAGCGGTAGGCCAATAAATGTTGCACGCTGCGTTCGGCATCAGGGTAAACTGCGCATCGAACCTTTGTTTGAAACCAAGCAGGGCTTATAATTTTTCTACGGAGGTGACATCCAAATAAAAGAACCAAAGCATGGAGAGTGACATTTTCTTTTTCCTTTTTTTTTTTTAAAGATCTCATGACAAATGGTAACCTGACACTACAGAATTACCGAAGTGTGTCTGAGAACTAATGAGAAAAATTTCCCAAGGGAATCTTTATCTATTGCTCCTTGGAGTGCACCTTGGGGACCTGCTCACCCGCTCCTCTGTCTGTCACTCCACCCCCTAACACACACACACACACACACACTCACACACACTCCACAACTCGCACTTGACACCCTGCTTCCTTTACACTGTCGGGGAGTGAAGCCATTTCACTTTGCACCTTGCAATTAAAATCCGAGAGAGAGGGAGCGAGAAAGAGAGAGATACACTTACTGTTGTATGACGCGCACATACTTGCCACGTTCCCCACCCCTGAAATATGTGGCATACACATGTACGCAGAATGTGTCAAGATTGTGGAGTTGAGAGCAATGACAGGTATGGAATTAATTAACAAAAGAAATCACACAATTCCCCTTTAGCAGCAGCATTTTATATCAGCTTTTTACATTATGCCTGTATGATTGCACGAGAGATGTGGTATTGCTGTGCTATTTACAGATGTCTGTTACACTTTTAACTCTCGGCTTTGTTAAAGTACAGTGTTGGTGAAATTGTGTAGTGTTTATCTTTCAAGTGCACCCTTATAAAAGAGTATCTCGGCAGTACCGTAGTACAGTGGTGGTGCCTGATAGTAATACTGTGGTGATTTTGGAGTATTGGGGAAAAAAAAAAGAAAAATGTATTTTGTCATTTCTGTAATTATAATTTTTGTAATCATGTAGTCCCAACATAATATTAAAGTGTAATTTCCCATCAAGTTAACAAAGTTTGACAACCCAAAAGTGTTCAAATATGTTTTGTGCTCTTTTTAAATATACAGTTAAAAGCTTATTTTGTTATTATTTAGAAGCTGAACTTGATATTTTGTTAATAAATGCAGTGGTGTTCATGTGGCTACAGTGCCTTTCTAATTCCAGTTTGCTAAGGTTGAAAGCAAAAACAAACATTTTAAATGAAGCAGAAATTAGAGTATAATTGTCATTTATTCATAGAAAAGTGAAGATAGCAAGACTATAAATGGCTTGACAAGTCTTGGTTTTGAAAATAAATGAAATGAAAATGGATGGATGGATGGATAGATATACAGTATCAATCATCCTGAGCATCTTTAAAATGAAGCAGGTATATCTGGCATCTCCTCAGGTGTACAGTGTTGTTAGAGAGCATGTCTAATCTGTGGCGTTACTATACTGACCTCTACAGGAAGTGTATTTGTCTGTGTGTGTGTGTGTGTCGTGATGTGACCCTCTTACATTTTCTGGTAAATAAAGCGCAGTCTCAGGCTGCAGAGGCGTGTGTAATAGCTTCTAGCGATGTCCCGCAGTAATGTTTGAACACAGCACCACAAACAGACCTGGACAGAGGAGGCTGTGGTATAAAACATTAGAATGGCTAAGAACAAACACACACATAGCCAGCACCACTACACATGGGTCAAAGGTCAGGGCAATGTAAACAAGACGCTTGATGAGTATTTCATAACTGTTCAATTTTTCATTAAGCAACAAATTGGAATTGCATGCGTTACATATGTGGACTCCTCCGGATGTGATATTACACATGGATTATGAGCGTACACCGTTCCTTTGGGTCAGGCCATATCTTTACAAAGGTACTTAATGCATGTTGATATGTAGCTGTTGAATGTAAAAAAGCAGCCATTTGGCACACTGGGCCATCTTGAAATACCAATGTGTTGTTTTTATCTGTTTCCTGCATATCTGTTTCTCAGATATTAGATGGTCAGATTGTATTTTTTGCTACAGGATCAAATTGAGGGAAAACAATATAGTTCAATCTCGGTCTACTTAAATTCAGTTAAAATCTTGTTGTTATTATACAGCTCTCTATTAATTAATGATAATCAATGGTTGATTATCATTAAAAAAAGTGTAATATTTTTTATACAGATATTAGTTCTTTAGTGACTTTAGTTGCAGTACTTCAATAGATGATGACATCCCCCTTGAGTCATTAAGTCATTAAATGATTCACTGAACCAATTCATTCACACATGAAACAAGCGGATGTTTTAATTGAATCATTCATTCAGACATTTTGTTCAAAAAAAGTTCTGATTCGTTCAGGATCGAAATGTGACTATTGAGAGAATTAATTAATCTTTTACTATACTATACTCATGAGATTTTTTTTGTAATAAACTTTTAACAATGTCAATTATTTTCCTTTAGGCCGGCGTGAGAGACTATGCTCATATTTCCAGAGTCTGCAACCAAAGGTCAGTAATTTCAGTATTTCCCTTCAGATTTGTCCAAGCCCAAAAGATCTTTCATAATACGCATTAACATTATAGTTTGATGTTTGCCAAAACATTTAACTGTATAAAAACTTTACATTTCTTTGAAAATGTATTTGAAGGTTAATATAACAGAATTCTGTGAAAGTTTCATCTCTAAGCAATAACGTTTTCCTCCGGGTGAAGTAGAACTGATAAAATATGTAACTGTAGAGTGAACATGATTGTTTGAAGTCAACTTTTTTATACATTACTGGTCATATTCCACACACACAAAATGCCCTTTTCCCTACTTTTAATCACTTGTCAATGTCAAAACTTATATGAACCAATCAATGCTTAATGGATACATTCCTGTCCCACCCTCCTTTTTTGTCACTGAATATCCTGTTTCACTTAAAAACATATCATGTTATGGAAGTAAAATTTCATATTGACTTTAAAATGAGTTATTTTTCCCACTCTTTGTGTGTTCTGCAAAGAACTCTGTCCACACCAGACATTTCACGTTTAATTATGTGTCTCTGCGCACCTTACTAGGGGTCTGGGAGACACTTGTTTAGCTTCAAACACCTGCAATCGATACCGATGTCATCAAACATTTATGAGAACACTAGTTTCTGTTTATGGATTTATTTATTTATTTATTTTAATCCTGACCATAAGCATCTCTATCTCTCATTCTCTCGCACATACCTCAGGGGGTTTATAGATTGAGGACAGCGATCTTTGAGATGATTGACAGTTGATTTGTTCAGTGATGATGAGGTGCACGTGTTCAAGGAAAGCAGACATGGTGGAAAATTTGAACAGGGGCTGGTTCTAATTTCTGCTCAAAGTAATTATGATAAATGATGAGCGGGGGGCGATCCGGGGGCCGTGCTCTTCTCCTAGTCACCTTCAAAGCGTGTGTTTGCTCAACAGAGGAATCACCGTGCATCCCAATTAACCCATCGACTGACAGGAGGATGACAATATTGCAGCTTCCTGTTGTTATGGTAAAACTTTGATTGGATTGCTTTGATTTTATTTCCAAACTTATGAAGCATTGCATCGAGCTCCTCTGTTGACAATAATGCAACTTCAAGCATTCTCAGCGAGGCGATTGTGTCGAGCAACGGATGTCTCGATTTAATTTCAATTACGCTTTTCAAGGGAGCGCTGTGTTGTATCCTCTGGACCCAATTAAAGCTGTTTTTAACCTGTGAGAGAGACTTCAAGAATAACCAAAAAAAGCAGATCTTCGCACACAGGGCTATGAAAAATGCATCTGCTGTGTACCCGAGGGTGCATCTGGCATCAAATTTGATTTTGGAAGTGTGTGCTTGTGTTTTTTCGCTCTTTTTGTAGTTCCCCCATGGTCAGTCTCTTCAGTTCTGGATTTGGATCTGATTTAGATTTGAAACGAAACCCAACATTTCCTCAAAGTGTTGATTCTGTGACTGTCCGGCCTCGTTTTTCAGGAAGTTAACATGTAGATTTGGTGATTACTTCTCCAGTTCTCTTCTGGATCTTCCATCCCACCATCCGCCCCTCTCTCTGTTCTCTGTGAGCGGTAGGGTCGGCTCGCTCCTCCTACTGTTGCCTGTGTTGTGTGTGCGTCTCATTACCTCTCTGCACATCTGCCAAAACACGCACGTCTGTAGGCCTCTCCTGCGCGTCAGCTGCGTTTACCATGGCTTTGAACACCTGGCCCTGCATGTTTTATTGATTGCTTTGTTGGTTGATGCTGGATTCCCCTACAATGTCCAGAGATGGGCTTATGTATTAGGAATGCGGCCCGCAATGGGTCAGGCAGGATGAAAGGAGATCCGAGATGGGGCTTTTTTTTTATGTTACCCTGAAGAACTGGAGGCTGGATCCTTCATCAGATACCTACATTTATGAGCTGTTTTCACAACTGTCTTTGTTGGTATCAGGTTTTTTATCAGACATTTTTTGTACTTTTTGTAGTCAGCCGCAAAGTATTATTCACCTCTACTGGGCATACTGTAACAAAATATCATCTATTTTCCATTGTACTGGCCTTATGTTGTCAGAAAAAAGTTTTTGGAATATCGGGAGGTTTCATGTGTTGAATAATGAGGCATTAATGAAGATGGTCCTCATAGTTCACTCAAATAGGAGCTTTTTTTGTTAAATCAAGCTTATGCTGTTCAAAACACGTATAACTTTGTTTCAAGTAGAATTTTAGTAGGATGTTCATACTGCTCTTTTCCATATATTAAAAGCAAACTCCAAAAATGGTCTTATAAAGCAGTGGTAGGCAAAAGTATTTGGCAGACTAGAAAAATGTAAATTGATGATGATATTAAAATTTCCATGGTCTCGTAATCACACTTTTAAATTTAAAAATAAATAAATAATGTAAGCTGTTGTTGATTGGGTGAAATTTGATAATCTAAAACAACTTTAAATGAATGCTGTCAAAGATTACTCACAATAAATTGCATCTGAAATTAAAGTTTTTATTGACATAACGTTTGAGGGTGTTCTGTGTATATTCATTATGTATATATAAATACACACACACATGCATGCATATATTTAGGATATTTTTATATATATATATATATATATATATACAATTTCAACCCAGTCTCACGTTTTTTTTTCGTGATAAGGACACGATTCTTACTCGACTTTCGTGAATCCAGCACAAAATGATGCATTGCATACAGATCTGGCCATTGCGCCGGAAGGAAAGTGATCTCGCGTGACACCGGTGTGTTTTGCGTCAGCACAGAAAATGCTTTGACACAGGAAAGACATGATCAGTAGGGGGCAGTCATGTAACGCACTGAACT
>JAUCMS010000079.1:2721391-2748945 GCA_032357445.1 Enteromius radiatus
CTCAACGTTGTTTATTTTTTTTCCAGCTTTCAGTACAGCTTTCTCTCGCAGTTATAGATTCAACTGAGACGAGCTCGTCTAAAAGTTTTGTTGATATTGTTGCTAAACACAAAAATAAAAGTAGACTCTTTACACACACACATATATTATGTAAACAAAAACATTTTGGATGCGATTAATCACAATTAATAATTTGATGGCACTACTATAAATCAAAACAATTTTATTGCGTCATGTGTGTCAACATTACGCTGAACATTTCCTTTTGTGTGTCATACAGGATTGCAGTGATGTGATTTGGGGTTCCTTCAATGTTTTCTGGGTACTCACCTGTCCTTTGTGACTCTGTATTAGTTTTAGCTTCAACAGTTGTGGTTTCACATCACGCATAGAAACAAACCTAAAGTCCCTCAAATGCTGTTAATTACATCACTAATTCACCCAAGAGAAAGCAAGACAGCACACCGGCCAAAAACAGAGAATGTCACGTTAATTAGAGGAAGAAAGAGAGCAGGGAGGAATGTATCACTGTGAAGTCATTAATTACATGCTTAGTTTAACCTCTTGACTCGGTTTCTATTTGTTCTAGAGGGGGTAAGACAGAAACATGCAGATGTGTCAGGACCTGCTTTAACGCTCCATATTTTAGAGCCTTCAAGTTGCAAACAGCCATCAGATGATGGGATGCCGCCTTGTTGTCAGATGGTCGCCCCACATTGACTTTGTTAGCGAATGTGCATCGACTCATCTCCCTGCGGTACGACTCTTTTGTTAATTCTCGCAACGCACAGATTCCCGTTTCTCAGCAGCTTTTGTTTGTTTAAATGCTTGTAGTTGTTATGACAATGTTTAAGAAAGGAATCCGAGCATAACAGATGGTTGTAGTGACTGCTAGCAATTATGCACGTTGGAATATAAAAATGGCTGCTTTTTAATGAATGAAAACGCTCGCAGTGGTGCCAGCACATCAGATTTGAGGCCGTTCTGCTGATACGAGCGTTACTTTTCAGTCCGAGATGAATAATCTCCCCTCATGTAGACTAAACACTAAATTAAAAAAGCTCTTTTTTGATCTATCTCTTTCGCTTTAATAAGGCGATGGTGGAAGTGCGCACCGGTGACTTTGAGAGATAAAAAGTGGCGGTGGTAGCCGCGCCGTGGGATAAGGGGAAATACATTTTTCGCATATGTAACGGGGCTTGATTAACAGCCTTCCCAAGCAAAAAGCTAATTATTTTATTGAGTCAGGAGACGGAATCTCACCCGGGGGATTTGGCATTAGCTTTCGAATAGAGAAGAACTATGTCTTTTCCCCCGCCTCTCAGACGACCAGCAGTCTGACAGAGGGATGAGCCCCAGGTATGGGTGGTCTCAGCACATGTGTATCAATAAGGAGCTTACCGGCAGAACTGCAAAAAGGAGGGAGTACAATACCAGAGCAATTTGATTCTAAGCCCCTTAGGTCAATCCGTTGAACCCTTTTTTCCCTCCACAAGAGCTTTTTTTTTTTTTTTTATCTTCTGATTTTTTTGTAACTCAAGTTTTGAGTTGGCAAGAAAAATGTTTGCTGTCTTCATCCAGTACGGTTTCCAGGAAATGCAGGAATGTTTTCTCGCTGGAATTTAGTTTAATCATTGTGCTGTGGTGAAAATATTTACCTAATTTAGTGTTATTGGCACTGTACTTATGCCGTATTATCACCAAATTTTGGGTTCAGTCTTAGCACAGGTTTTTGTTTTTTCTCTTTGGAACTGATCTGGAACTGATGGTCATAGGCAACAATGTAGTGTGTAAAAAGCTATATTTGTAGATATTTTCAACAAAGTTCACTCAAAAATGGGGGTGCGCAAGATTAAAACACTGATACTCGATCACGAAAGGTGTGGTGACAGTATTGCATCCTGAGACCTTTCTAAACTATTTTTGAGC
This sequence comes from Enteromius radiatus, assembly GCA_032357445.1. Lineage (NCBI taxonomy): Eukaryota > Metazoa > Chordata > Actinopteri > Cypriniformes > Cyprinidae > Enteromius > Enteromius radiatus. Next base: position 2,723,321 of record JAUCMS010000079.1, read on the forward strand.
ATGAACAGCACAGTTGTAACAAGGTAAGGCAAAAATCCTTTCATTTAATAAAGGTTGTTATACTGTACCCTGTGTGAGCAAAGTCAGTAAGTTTTAGTCAAATGCAGTAACATTAACTTAGCAGTTTTGAGAAAAAGAAAATCCTCGCCATAGATTTACGTGCCCGAACAATCCATATCTGAAGCGGTGGCACTACGACAACAAATCGCCCTCTGTGCGGCTCGGTGTCTCCAAATGCTAAGGTTAGAATTTAATTGTGACGCAAGGGGGAGAGCGCGACGGTTATGGACAAAATAGCAACGTACATGTCACAGGACGTGTTGCGAATAGTTCACTTAATACCACTGTATACACAGCGGACAGAGAGCGGCCACCTTTGCTCCCCGCTCTGCAAATCCCTGAATAAGAATGTGACATAAATTCTGCACATATAAAATTAGTAAATGCCACTGTAGCCATAGTTAAATATCACACAATTCCCCAAGGAGGCCCCTTGCAAGTTACCTTGCCCTATTTTGCAATAAAAAAAGAAGGGGGAAAGGGAAAAAGGGGGGTTGTAGGCAAAGAAAAGACGGCGACGAAGAAGAAGTGGTGGTGTTGGCTACAGCTGTACGTAGTTAGATACAGAGAAGGGTTACGGTCCAGGAACAGCCAAGGTGGCTTTTGCATTTAGCGAGACCTCCCCTCCTGCGACTCATATTGAAACTATCAAATAAAACGCGACGTCGAGAAAGCTTTCTCATATGGCTCATTAGGGGTTAAGTGTGGCCTAATCTTTTCTCTAATAAAGTTACTTTGAAGTGAGGAAAGTGGGCGGTACGGGGGCCGCCGAACATTTTGTAAATGAGCTCAGCTAAAAGCCTGGAGTGCGTGTGAGCTTCTCAATGCGATCTGTCACTTTGAACCGCACTCACGTTTCGATATGCTCTCCGTCCTCTCTCCGCTTAGGCTTTCCTCAGCTACGCTTTGCATGATGGGAGATTTTCCTTTCCGTTTCACCGCCTGTCGCTGGCGCTGTGCCATGTGCGCGAGGGGAAGCCCCTCATTAATTTAGCCACAGATTGCTGTTAGCTCCTCACGCTCGGGTGAGAGGTGTTTACAACAGTTTAGTGGCAAACTGTCACACTGCCTTAATGTAGCAGAGTCGCGCTGCCTGGACGGGGCTTGTTTGTTTTTTTGCGTATGTTGGCATTTTCTGTTAATAGGCAACGTTGGGCCTTTGCCAGAATGCAACAGGTCCTCTTTGAAAGCCTGCAGGGTGCCAAGCGCTGTATCTAACACATCGCAATATGGTTGTGATTCCCAATGTAAATGTTATCGTACTTGTCTGTGTGTGTGCGTGTACGGGTGTGTTTTCTATCCATCCCACATTTTTCCCTCCTGCTCCAATAGGACCGGAGGGGGGTGAGATTCTTTCTTCGAACAGATCATGTTAAATTACCCAAAACCATTTAGCGTCCAGCACAGAAATGGCATTCTTAACATATGGAACTCTTTATTTAATGTTTTCCTTGTTGATATACAGAATCTATAACAAATGGTAATGATTCGCAGCTGCTGAAGGGATGTCAGATGTTTGGTCGAGGCTGGAATGATGAAGAGGTGCCTCGGTCCCGCAATAATGCACATTTACTGCTGATTGGACACTTGGGTCAATCGACTCAATACTCACAGGAACAATAAAAGATAAATCCAGAACGATTTTCAAGATGTGCAGCCGCATACTATAAATGTCAGTTAGTACGCACTTTGTCTTTTTTCCATATGTTTTCCTTATGTTTTTATTATTGTTGGTATTTAATCCAATTTTATTTTTCCATATGTAAATATATTATAGATAGTTTTATATGCAAAAAAAAAGTCACCTATATTTTCACCTACAACTAGTGGAAGTGCATGTTATTGTCAATATTACAGTAAGTGTTATTTTTGTATCAATGAGAAAAAGATCCATTAAAGATTTTATATATAATATATTTTCTTTTCATAATAACTCATTTTAGTTTTAACAATGCTATTGTCTACTTTTAGTAGTTTTGTCTATGTAGCTTTTATTTATGTATTTTTATTTAAGTGCAGTTAAACTAAATTAGAGAATGTTGTTTTGTCAACCAGCTGAAAAAAGTTTTTGTTTCATTTAATTTAAATCGATGTATAGTATTTTTATTTTATATTTATATATTAAAAAAAAAAAAAAAAAAAAAATATATATATATATATATATATATATATATAACTTATTTCATGTATTTATTTAATTTAGTATTTTTAATTTTGTAGTCAGACTTTCTTAAAATTACATACAGACTTTTGTGGATTTTTTACTCAAATATATTCTGTATATTAACTTTTCCCATATGAAGTTGATGTTATAAAATAAACTAGACAGCCTTGACAAGTGTAAATGAAATCAAACACGCAAGTACATATGCAGGGAAACTATTTGACCTTCATTGCATTTATGTATGTATAACCTGGAGAAATATATGTTTCTTGTTCCTCTGTGATTGCCATATTCCCCCCAACTCCGGACCATCACAGGCCTAGTTAACACACCATGCCGTGTTTCAGCCTGTCATCCAATTGACTTGATGTAGCATAGCATGGAAGCGAGAATGTTGATTTTCTGAAACCCCAGGCCTTGATTAGACCTAGCCGACTGTGACCAAAGCAAATCATAACAATAATCGCACATTCGGCGGTCTCCAGGGGGCCAATACATGAATGTACCCTTAGTAATAACGGATGTATGGAACTCTGTGTCCAGCAACAGACCTGCTTTGATTGTTATAGACTGATGACTCAGTCCCTGAGTTGGTAGCAGTTCTCTAAGATGTGATCTTGGAAAGAGGTGAGGTGGCAAATAGTGTTGGTGACAAGTTTAGAAAATGTATTTTAATTAAGCTGCTCAAATTAATCACCTAAAATTTTTAATTAGCTGAAAATGTCCACCAATCATCCAAGATGTAGATGATTTAGATCGATTTAGCATTTCAGTGCTTGCTCACCAATCGATCCATTAAGCTGACAAAAATATTACAATAATCTAGAAATAATCCACATGACTCATCAAGCAAGAACCCTGCATGTTTGTAATAAACAAGGCAGCTTTTTTTAACAGCTAAAATGAGTCCTCTATTCATAATTTTGGTTCCTCCAGTGAAAAAGTTAGGAATATGCACAGACCAAGCACCAAGTTAAAATGGTCCAAATATGTTGGTTTATTTTTGATATGAGAAGTTTAACAGGGTGTTTAATGAAACCAAAATGCATAAAAGTTAAGCTTTGCCTTGAATCCAGTTAAGCTTTAGTTGCAACAGCAAATACAAGAAGCTGCCTTCAGAAAATACACATTTATTTATATTTATTACTTTATATCTCTGCTCTGACATAACATGACACAGAAACGGTGCAGAGATCCTCTTTTAAAATCTCAGAAGTGATTTTGACATATGATTTCAATGACAGTTTTCGGTTAACAAGGTTTTGGCCCTTTGGAAACCCAGTAGATATTGAGGGGTAGGTAGATCACTTTGGTGGGTTTGTCCTCAGTCATTTGTGCATTGGCAAATTGGCTTTATTTTTGAACCGGCATAAAGCTCAAAGCTGTCAGCGACTATCCCGCTATTACCTGCACGTGTTTGTTTGACAGCCTCTATCGATAAAGATAATCTTTGATCAAACAGTGCGTATTGAACTACATGCAACTCCAAACCAATGCCTAGATAAACAAGACGCTCAATCACTGGAGTGTCCTCCGCCAGCGTAAGCATCCAGGCCTGTTTTCCTGACAGCTTCATAAGAGCTTTTTTCTTCTTGTAAGGCGTCGTGGAGTGATCCATTCTGACAGCGCATGTTTGGAGTCCACAATGGGCTTGTCACGTCTTTGTGTTCGTCTCATTTGGGCCCGTGGCACTGAATTCTCTTTCGCATCGAGATAAATGTCAGAACACAATGTTATTATTTTTTTCATTTCCCCGGCTTGTTGTTCTAAATAAATATTTAGGCTCGGATGTCACACTTTTTTTTTTTTTGCGCTTTTATGCATATCTGTTTATCACCCTGCTGAGATAAGAAGCGACCGGGGAGATCGTTTGAATAATACAACAAATTAGCAAACACAACAAGTGCTTGCTATCCATTGGCGAATTAAATATCTATTATTTACAGTTACATCTTGTTGCCAGAAGAGAAACAATTTGTTTACTAAACATGCAGATGCCGAGATGAAAGCGTGGCATTTGCATAATTCATGTACCACATGTTTGCGCGTGGCGTCCTAAACTCTTCCCCGTGCATTAAAAATACACCACTGTAATGCAGCAAAGCTCCCAGTATTGTTATCATTTATTCAGTCACATTGCCATTAATATTGCACGCGCACCGCTGCCCTCCCGGTCTGTTTTTCCGCGCTACCGGGGCGCCGTTCGGGAAACCCGTCGCGGTGAGGCCGTCCTAGGTTCTGCTCTGCACCGAAAATGAATCCTTATTATAATGACACCTAGATTAGCCCAGGTGAGACAGCCCGCCGCCCTTCGGGGCATCTCGGCACGTCGTTTAATCCAAATGCCAATTTGGCGTGGGTTTGTTTGGCGCGAGGGAGGGTTGCATGGAGAGGGGAAGGCGCTCCTCCCAGCTTGGTGCGTCTCTAATTGGAGTGCAGGGAGCGGGTGGAACTGCCTGGCGTCAGTCAGTGTTTAGGATGCCCGGGGGCAGCGCTCTCCTGTGGGTATCAAAGTGCTCTAATTAAATGCAGGGTTCATAGCGCGGCCCTCTGCATTACAGGCCGGGAGAAAGCGAGAGCGGCCGGCTGCCTCCTTGCCTTTGACTAGCCTCTGCTAATTACCTATTGTCCAATTGACTTCCCATTCCACTTCCCACCAAACAACGGAGCCCGCTCTCGTCAGGCCGACCCCCATCTTGCTGTTTTTATTTTTTTTATTTTTTTTCCCCCCTGTCTTCCTCACCTTGTCTTAGCCTGGCCGGCCTAATTAATCTTATGGAGATCTCCTTCCTCCGCCAGGTTCCAGCGCGCCTGGCCTCCTGTTTATAATTTGATTTGGAATGATAAAAGTATGTGTGGCTATAAAAGACGAGTGTCATTTTCCCGAGTGCTGGGACGTGCCGGGGCTATCAATCTTCCCAACGTGCCCGGCAAACTGATTTCCCAGAAAATTAACTTCAATTAATAGCACAAATCCCCTCGGCGTGGCCGCGGAGGCAGGCGTCGCTTTGAAGGAGAACCTTCAAAGATGTCTCACAATGGTGTTTCACTCGCATCCGCACATGCCCTTTTGTTTCCCATAGCATAGGAAATATTTGCTGCATCTACACAAATATTCCCACATCAACATGAAAAATTGATTACGCTCGCGGAGCGGAATGCTAAAACGGAGATCGGGTTAAAATAAGGCTTTCGGGACGTTTGTTTTTTCCAGCAACTAACACCTTTGTACTTTAAATGGAGAGTTCTGGGGTTTATTTATTTATTTTTGGAGGGTCAAAATGTGAATTTTTTGGGTTTAGCCCTTTGGTGGAGGAGTTCAAGCTGGCGTTCTTTGCTTTTCTCCAAAACGGCTTTTTAAAATTTTATTTAAAGCATGCGTTTCATTAGTTTACACATTTCCTGGGGATTAAACCCATGACCTTGGTGTTGCTAGCGCATGCTGCCACTGTTTAAGCAAACAAAGAACACTAAAGCATATTGTTAGTCAACATGAAACAGTTTTCAAAAACTATTTTAGTTCTGTCAGGTGATATACAGTACTGTGCAAAAGTCTTAGACCACTAGTGTTTTCACCAAGAAAAAAATGGTTGTAAGTGGGTTATTTCTATCTTTTGCGGTAGCGTGTCAGTTGGAAATACTAGTTTACATTTCCAAACATTATTTGTGTCATTAATTGTAATAATGCAGTGAGATTATTGTCTGACTGGAACCACATGAAGTAACAGAACAAACTGAGACAGACTCAATCTAGAAGAACTGTGGCAAAAAAAGAAAAATGTTAAACCAGCCTAAACTGGTTTGGTGGTCCCTGGCTGATTAGGCTTAAAGACCAGTTTAAGACCAACCTAAAATAGTATTATAAATAGATAAGTTATTAGTTAAAATTAAATGATCTTTAAAAAAAAAGTTTAAAAATGTTTCAGCTAGTTGCCGAAAAAAACATTTATTATTTTAAATTATTTTATATTATTTTATATTTATATTATTATATATATTTATATTATTTTAAAATGAATTAAAATGATAAAGAAAATGTCATTAACTAATAAAAATGTCAAAAACAGACAACAACTATGAAAAAAAGTTTATTAAAATTTAAACAGAAAATACAAAAAAAAAAAAAAAAATTCAGTAGGGATATTAAGTGAAAAGAGGAACAAAATATAAAATTTCATTTTTGATTAAAATATACAAACACAAAATTTCCATGTATTATTTCAAATAACATGAAGCGATAAATCATGTATACAGGGCCAGTTGGGATTTGATGTTGACTATATATAGTTTTTTTATAGTAAGTTAATATAGCGTTCTGTAAATCTCTAATAAATGTCCTCTTGTTGGGTGAGTTTATGTGTGGTTCTGCATTGTTTATAGCTTCCAGCTCCCAGCACTAGCTCTACAGCATCTGTGGGCCGTTGTTGTTTAGCAGCCAGCCTTCTTCTTCTGACTGCACTCGAGATATCACACTACTAAAGCAGTTGTGTCAACAACTGGCAAAACCACAGGCTACAGCGAGGAGACACGCACACACACATACAAATAAAATATGGATGCCGTGGCGGCCGTTTGAAGGGTCCATTAGAGGGGCCGTTCGAGGCAGTGATGGAGGGAGATAAGTGTCAGACCCCCGCTGCACTGTGCTGGAGCCTTGCCAGCTGTTTACTGCATCCTGGTGTGGCTGCTTGTTACTGTCTGACACAGTCAAGATGAAATATCTCTCTCTATCTCTCAGCTTAGAGTAGAGCATTTCTTCCCAACAAAGCTGCTTTTGCTGACTCACAGGGCCCTGCGAGCGGGCCGAGGGGACAAAATAGCACAGCCCTTATTCTGTAAGCATGTTTTGTTCTCTTTTAGACCCGAGCATCTTTCTTGAAAACTGGACTTGTCAGTCTGTCAGTCCATGAATAGTTCACTTTGAGGGGATTTGTTTTTTTTTTTTTTTACCAAGAATTATTATTTCAAATTAAAACATGTATGAAAATAACGAAGTATGTGAAAAGCATGAGGAAACAACTATGAGCTGTGAACACTGTTAGTAAATAATTGAACATTGTATTAAAGCCTGAGATGAGATGTTTACTTCAGTCATAAATAAGAATTTTTTTTTTCTACCTATTAACTAATAATTGGCATTAAAATAAAAAGTAAAATATTGTAGTTGAGTTTAATCTCTATTTAGAATTTACCCTGTCTGTGTTTTAATGTTTTACAGAAGCACTTTTCCTGTTCCAGCGTCTTGTTTAAACAGGAAATACGTCAGCACAGGAAATACAGCATGCCTGTTAAGCTATTTTATAGGGTTTACAAAAAGGCATCCTCTTCTCTCAGATCTTGTTTTCTTGCCAGATGCATTTAAAACACTTTTATCTCACATTTTCCCAGCAGCTGCTGTTGTTAAGAGGGCCTTTATGTTCATCTTGGTTCACTCCACGGGCGTTTATACTAACTTACCTTCCATCAATAATGCAGGATGACAGTTTCATATAGTCTGACAACACAATAATGCCTTTATTGAGATGTCTTAAGATGCGTCAGAACCTATCGCACACCTGCTGCTCAGTCAGGAGGAATTGTTGGTGTGTGTGATTGAATGAGTGTGAGAGCGAGTGGGCTCTGTGTAAAAGCCAATGTTTCCTGCCTCTGTACCCTGCCTGAGGCACTGCCTCCATTGGGATGGTTTATATGCAATAGTAGGCTTCTGCTTATTGATCAGTGCTAATGTCTCAATGATCTCACACTCATGAGTCAGTTCTGTCTCTCTTAGTCGGGGGAGATTGCAGCCCCAGCTGCTGCCTTCATGTTTCAGACTGATTTACAACTGCTCATTAATTAGCCACCATGCTAATGAAGAGACAGTTCTTGTCTGCTCCTGTCTCGTGCCTTTACACCTGCTGAAAATAACTGCTTAGACCAGCCTGAAGTGGTTTGCTGCTCTTAATTAGCCACTAAACAGGTTTCCACTGGTCAAACTAATCCAAGCTGGTTTTCACCGGTCACGTTGATCTCTTTTAGCAGGGACATTTATGTGTTTTGTTTAGATTTATTCTCGTAGCATCCTTGCATCAACAACTCACAACTAATATTTGGGTTGGGAAAAAAATGTCTTCTCAGAGGCTGCTTTTGTTTGGTTTAAAAAAAAAATACAATATTTTTTAAATTTTAAATATCCGTTTTCTATTGAATATATTTTAAAGTGCAATTTATTCCTGTTATGCAATGCTGATTAAATTTTATTAAACAATGATGTATTAAATTGATGGAAAGTGATGATAAACACATTAATAATGTCACAAACTAAATTCTGTTATTCTGAACATTCTATTTATCAAAGAAACCAGAAAAATGACACTCAGCTGTTTTCAACGTCATAATAATAAATGATTTTGAGCAGCAGATCAGAATATTAGAATGATTTCTGAAGGATCATGTGACACTGAAGAGTAATGATGCTGAAAATTCAGCTTTGAAATAACAGGAGTAATTCATATTCAAACAGAAAAGAGTTATTTTAAACAGTAGAAATATTTCACAATATTACTGCTTTTATTGTGTTTTAGATCAAATAAATGCAAGCTTGGTGAGCAAAAGAGAAAAAAAAAAAACTAAAAAAGTAAGATTTTTACTTTTTTTTTTTTTTTTAAGAAGTCTCTTTTGCTACTATGCCACACCACACGTCTTTATAATCCAAACGTCTTTTCCAACCCAAAGCTGCACTTGTTCATGTGTGTTTGTGCATCATTCTCTCTCATTTAAAGATGAGGTTGTAATTCAAGCTTGCTTGTAAAGTCTTGTCTCTGTGTTTGTGCTGGAGATATTCTCTCGGCCCCTTTTGTTTCCACATGCCTTTAAATCTCCCCTCGAGTGGACCTAAACTGGAAACAGTAAATTAAAGAACAATGCTGAGGTACTGACCCTTTAGATCTCTCTTTATCTCTCGCTCTCTTTCTCTCTTCGGCTGGTGTGTTTGATTACGGAGAAAGCGAGCAGACTCTGCCTCGTTTGTTTTCATTAGGGTGATTGCCTCAACGTCTGAGCGACCTTCAGCTGTCCTCTCGGTCCAAAAGAAATCCACACACACACACTGTCTGTCTGTGACTAATGGCATGCGTGTACACATTGAGTGTTAGGGTCAGCACTGGAGCATGATGGGCTTGGTGTAATGAGGGAGGGTTTGACTGACATGGTCGCAGAGTTTTCTGCGTTTGACTCTTAAGCTACAACCCCTTTATTTAGGGCTTTACTGTTGCTGTGTTTTAGCAGGTTGTGGTGAGTTTGCTCGGATGGATTTGGAAGTGCGCTCGGTTGGCTGTGACAGTATCTTGTTTTTGATTGGCTGTGACAGTTGTTCGGTTGTTGTTCCATGCTGCTGTGTCCTGCAGCTCAGATATGATGCAATGAAATCTGAGAAGTTGTAGTTGAGATGAAATCCCATGTGTAACACTTAGTTGTGGAGGACTCTCAGAGTCCCTTATTAAATTAGGCTGTAATATCTGTAGCAGGCCTGGAGCTGGGTGTGATTATCTGTGTAATTATCACATGGTGCTCTGGAATACATGATTCTGATTGGTCAGTCGTAACATTCTGCAGTGTTTTAGTACATTTTAAATGTATTTATTTTTTTATTGTGTTTTATTTATTTATTCATTCATTCATTTATTTGCATGCATATATGTTTACACATGCAGCACTAAAGAAAGTTTTTATTTCAGACGGTGATTAATATTAATTAGTGGCGGTGGAAAGCAGGATGCTGTGGGTGGTGTGGTATTGTGTGATTGAAGGCCTTTGTTCTGCGGAGAGGCCCATGAACTCTCCTGAGTCGGACACCCACGCAAAAAAAAAAAAAAAAACCTGAGACAGAGAGAAAGGAAAAGGCTGTTCTGCTGCTTCCCTTGTTTTCCTTGACAAAGGTGGTGAAGTGTGTTCATCATGGCTCATTGGATAAACCTTATTAAAATGAAAACATTTAATTTAATTTTTTATTATTGAATTATTTTTAATATTTTTACTGTATTAATGTAACTACATTTGTAAACATAAATAAATCAATACATTTTCTGGCAGGACATTATCCATTCATTTTATGGATTTTATGGATATTTCCGTTAACCATAAAACTCCATGAAGTGCAAAATTCAAAATACAGATAATTCACCTGTAAAAAAAAATCAATACGGAAAATTTCTTATTAATATAGTATTTTGTGCCTCATTCTTGCATGAATTTAATTTTTTTTTTTAATTATAATTATTCGTTTTCTAACAAATTGCATGATTTAACACAAATAAACCACTTTTTTTCAACATCCCTAGACATGGAGTGCTTCTTTTTGACAGTTTTGTATATACATGCTAATTTAAATAAACGTGTAAGATCACATGCTACGCAACTGCTGCCAGCGGTTGACAAGTTACAGTGAGAAAAGTTAGACCAATTATATTGTGTCAGTGTAACTGGCATCCAAACGACAGGCGTTCATGCTTTCCCTCGTGTGTGTTTGTGCTTCATGTTTCTGTGTGCCATGGAAACAAAATTGGTGCTAAGTGCGATTGCGTGTTAAGTTTAATGCAGTTTTCAGCACGTTTTGCAACACAAACACTAAAGCTATGTGCATTGCGAACTGTCTTTTATTAACATAAAAAAAATATTTCGTCCTATAATTTAAGTCACTAATTTAGACAGCCGAGAGGGGCAGTGAATTAGTCGTGGGATTGCATTTGAAGACACAGACGTTCTTTGTGTGCGTTGTGCGAGCCCTAGGCTGCAACTTGGTGAGTTTATAACTGTCAGCAAAATTGAAATTATTATCAGGTTACGTCAGTTAGCAACATTTCTCTTGGCCATACCGAGGGTGTAATTAACTTTTAGACCTCTCCGTTTGAGCCAAGTTTCTCAAAGCAGGTGTGCCAACTGAAACAAGCGCAGAGCCACCTTTTCTCGCCTGCGTGTCTGTCTCGCTCTTTTCTGCTCTCTCTGGCTTTGTGTCGATGTAGACGAGCTCTCGCTCTGGAGGGCCTTGTTACCAATATTGAGCGCCTTTTCACTTTTCAGCCATCGACGCAAAAGCCTTTCCTTGCTTTGTAACAATTTAGCGTTCCCAGGAGACCTCCTTGTGTTTTGAGCGCGCTTCAGTCGCCCTGGCACTCTGGAATCGCTTAACGCAGCAAATTTCTCATCAGCAAAGAACTGCGCAGAACTGAGAGGAAATAAAATCCAGGGCGTGTTTTTGTTAAACGCGTCCTGATTCGCTCATCTGGTCTCTTGTATTCAAAAAGTGGATGGGTTGTTGGCGCACAATTGTGTTTTTTTTTTATTCTGACAGTGAAAGTTGAACAGTCCTCTCAACAAATACACATTACAATGATTTCTGTTAGTGTTGATCAGACTTTAGTGCATTATATTTGGGCTACAGGTTTCTGTTAAGAAGAGTTAAGAAGAGTTGCTTTTATTAGGTGTACAAACACATTATATTCTGTTTGCCAAATAAATATTAAAACAGGTGAAAAAATCCTATAGACTCTCATTAAAGCATAATATAGACTAGGCATTTTTTCCCCACTTGGGCCAATAAGCAGCCATTTAGACCATCTTACAACGCCCTAGTAACCATTCAGAGCACTACATATATAGCAGTCAACATTTGAAGTGGATCAAAGTTGACGTAAAATCTAAAAACGAATTTGAATAATTTTGTATACATAGCAATGCCTCGGCATCCATTTGAGCTTTATTGGCAAAGATTGTTTATGCCAAATTAACATAGCATCAGAACATTAATATTAATGATTCATTTAAAAAGCATTAATAAAATTAAAAAAGTGTGCAATTAAATAAAATATTTTTTTATTTAATTTAATTTGATTTAATTACATTTAACTAAATGAAATTTTAACAGTTTTAGTGTTAAAGTTATACACAACAAAAAAAATTATTATTTTTTTTTTTGCAAGAATACATTAAATTGATCTAAAGTGACAGTAATAATATTGCTACAAAAGATTTCCATTTAAAATAAATGCTGTTCTTTCAAACTTTCTATTTGTCAAAAATTCGAAAGGAAAAAAACCCAGCAGTGGAACTGTCTTCAGTGTTGTTTTTTTTGAGCCCCAAATGAGCATTTTAGAAGGATCTCTGAAGGCACATGTGCCACTGAAGACTGGAGTAATGATGCTTTGTTAATAAATGTTAATTTAAAGCATTAAAATAGCACAGTTATTTTAAATCTTTCACAATATTATAATTTTGAATGTATTGTTGATCAGATAAATTGTGACTTCTGTCAAAAACATAATTGTAGTGTGTAATGATACAGAGTAAACATGAGTAAATACAGAATGTTACAGAATGCATTCGGTTTAGTGTGAAATAATGAATTGCACCTAGTGTTTTTTGATGATCAGTTAAAGTGCAGTGTAGTTAAGTGATTGGAAAGTGGCCCCTTACTGCAGGTGTGCATCTTTCCGGTCACATTCCAGGGCCCCTCCATCACTAATGAAGGATGATGCCTGGATCTCTGTTTATTTACCAGCTGCGAAACCAGATCTGGCCAATTTAAAGCTTCGCTCCCTCCCTCATCCATTGATACATGGTTAATGGTTGTCAGATGCGGCAGTGTTAGCGGGGCCCGAGATGTATTTGTTTGCTCTGGCTGATTTCCTCAGACTAAACTGGTATCGGTCCTCTGCAGTTGGTTTATATCAAAACACGAGTGACTGTGGAGGCTCCACCTGGTAAAACAAGATGGGAGCCGCTCTGACAGGAGCCTAACATCTTTCTTAACATACGAGCCGTTTACTGAGCGAAGCCACCTGACCGGCGGCTGTTAGTTTAGCGCTAAATCCTGCGGCGCGGATGGGTGATAAGGAACGTGTGAAAATAACATTTCTGTGTTTGTCTGCAAGAGCGGTCCAGACTGAATTATGAGGCTTGGACACCACAGGCCACACGCTATATTTAGTTTAGCAGATTGTTGTAAGAAAAGGAGCATATTGCTTGATTTTGTAGCGAAACACTTTTCTGATTAAACCGTTTGGTCTGAGAGGTCCGGTTTCAAAACAATGTTAGGCGTTAGGTCCCAAAAAAGTGCTGGGTTTACATCTTCTGAAGCTGTTTTAGGTATGTCAATTATGACGCTCTGTCTGCGGCCCACCGCGAGTTTCTTTTGCCATTACGAAGTGTTTATGTGCAGATCATCAACTGCCTGCTTGAATTAGTTGTTTTCTGTGTGCTCCGGGTGCTTGATCCTGGTGAGCTCACCAAAAATGATTGGTCTTGAGATGTGGACTAGTTTACGTTTCCCTATCGCTGATCCACAGGTGTGTCACGTCCCCTTCACAGCTGTGTGGAACGGCCCACCTTGAGCTCACCCCGCTGAACTGGAGAAGCCCCCCGTTTCCCTCCACAGGTGCGTCCATACCCGAGTTCAGTTGATTAGCAGGTGAAGGGGCTGTTCTCCAGAAAACTTGTGTGACTCTTTGGACCATGTTTTTTTCTGGCTGTGAAAACCATAGAAGGTGGTTATACAATTAGAGATATCAGTGATGTTTCAATCCGAGAAAAAGCTGCTAAAAAGTATTTTGACACTTAAAGCAATTATAAATTGTTGAAATGCATTTGACTTAAGCTATTGGCTAAGCTATTTTTATTTACGTTTCATTACTTTTTTGGGCACTCAAATGATTAATCGCAATTAATCACATCCAAAATAACAGTTTTTAATTACATTATATATCTGTGTGTATATTTATTATATAGTATTTATTTTATGACATAGCAAAAAAGTAGGGAAAAAAACTTAACACACAAATACATGAGAAAAACATGAGGAAAAAGAGTGTTAAATAGCACGAGAGAGGTTTATCTTTAAGGTTTTTTTTTTTTTTCATTTTTCTGTCACACCATAGGACACATTGATACATCAACTACCTGTATATGTATTTGTATTTATATAATTAATATTATATATAAATAAATTGCATTTATAAACATCACACAACAATATATACCGTACATGCATGGCTGTGTATTTATGTATACATAATAAATATACATAGCACACACACACATATACTGTGTGAACAAAATCTTTTATTTTGGATGTGATTAATCATGACAGCACTATTTATTTTTTAGTTTAGTGCTAAACGCCTAATTTGGTGTAGTTTGGTTTTACTTAATTCTTATTCTTCCTGTCATGCCATATTATTACCAAATATTCCAACTGATTGGTCATGGTGTGAGCTTGATCTCAGTTTTGGAATGAAAAAAGGTATGATATTCACCCAAAAACTGAGGTGTATAAGCTCAGACCTATATGAGACCTGTGATCAATCAGATCAAAAAAGAAATACAAAACCTGTGCTAATTGAAAGAATACAGATTTCAATGTTTGGTGGTTAAGATGATTAAGACATTTATAAGCAAGTTGTGATATCTTGTGTGCATAAAATCAGTAGTAGACTATAATCATAATGTTAAATATTATTTTAGGGAAAAAAATTAAAATCCTCTGCAAATCAAAATGACCAGAACGCAATATTGAGGCTTAAAGGTACATTAGTACCTAAAGTGTACATATACATGCCAATTCAACATTAATAATCTACCCAAATATCACAGTACCATGGTACCACCATGTCTTTTTAAAGAAAAGCACATATGACAGAACAGAAAAGTAGACCATCTTCAGGCTGTTCTGTATAAATGAGGCTCTCCTTCACTTGGCGCTGTAACCTGGATCAGTCCTGGCAGTGTAAAGCAACTGCATGATGGATATCTGAACTCCAGACCAGAGAAACTCTAGAGTTCTGAATTGATCACAGTCAGATAGGATAGTTATTAAAAAACAGCCTTACAGGAATGACTGTGATGTATAAAGAAATCCAGGCAGATTGGCACGTCTTCATTTCTTTCAGATCTGTAACTTGAGGAGCAGCATTTAAAATTGATTTAACGTGCAGCACATACTGCAGCTCCAAAAACTATTCGAAAACATAAGGCACACCTAAAAAGGGAAAATCATTGCATTACTTTACAAAGTATGAACCCCAGTGTAATTTATTTAAGGTATTAAGTTCTATTTAGAAGTAAATACATGACAAAGATGTACCTTTTAGCTTTTGTGCATGGGTACAAACTTGACTTTTTTTTCTGAGAGTGTAGCAGGACATTCATCTTCCAAAACCATTTTGAACAGCGTTATACTCATTATTTATAATTCATGCAACTTCATGACCTCATATTAATTAAGAAACTACATGGAATATTTGTACTTTTTAAAAATTCATTCGTCACACAGCAGGGCCATTTAAAATGAACCAATTATAGAATTATTAAAAGATTAGGGAAACTTAAAATAAATGGTGACCGGTCACATCATCCTTATACGTTCATATAATTTATAACTTAAATATTGATGTTGATTTAAAAAAACAAACAAACAAACATATTTTTAAGTGCTTAAACCATGGTACATATCCCCAAAAATAAATATAAAAACTGAACACTATATCCAGTTTCAATGCAAATTTTATTGTAAGTATTGCTGAGTTTGAAAAAGCAGAAAAATAATAGCATTTAATTAATTCTTGATTTTGGACATAATGCATGCATTTTTAAATGTTTTTGACGTCTGCCCATTTTTTTTCAGGCCTCCAGCTGAACAGGAAGCTCGCGGTGGGCAGATTTCCATCATCACATCACGTCTGTGCTCCCAGTGGCGACTGCAGCCTCTCTTCATCCATTCACGTAGCTTTGCAGGGAAACAGGCGGGGAAGGGTCAAAGCGAGAGGTGAGCTGTGTTTGTTTGTGAGGAGTCGCAGTGTCAGGTGTATCTGTGAACAAACACGTCTTTGTTGTGTGGTCAAAGGGGCTGCGCTGGTTTTAAGAGCTCACTTTTATCACCTGTGCACTGAGGACTGATGGAGGGATTACGACTCTCTCTCTCACTCAGCCTCATTCACTCTCACTCACACATCTTTTTTTCTGTCTCTTCTTTCTCTCCACTGAACAGTCTGTCATTTTTGGAGTAGTATGCAGGTAGGAGACATTGATATATATGTGGTGTGTGTGTGTGTGGTATAGTCTTTCAAGTGAACTGTTTAAAAAGCTTTATTTATTATATATAGATTTTTTCATGTATAAAGAATGATATTATTAAATGTTATTTAAAAGGGATAAGGTACAGATAAAATAGACAGATTTATTTATTTCATTAAACTGTCTATTTTTGTTTTATTTTAGTTTTAACAATTAGTTAAGTTGTAACAATCTGATTTAGTTTTGTATTTGTCCTTTTTCATGTATATTCATATATATATATGTGTGTGTGTGTGTGTGTGGTTATATATAAACACACAGTATATCCACAAACTCTCACACACACAAACTAATATAATTAGTCAATTTTAAACTAATACAATTTTAAAAAATTTTATTTTTAGTCTTTTCTTTTTTATTTTATCCAGACTTTTTTTCTGCTAGCGGATGCATTTCACCCATCCATATAATTTGTACTTTTTAAATAACTGGACAATCTTGCAAAAATGCAAAGTGTTGAACCCTGAGAAATTTTTGCTGGAAAAAAATAGCACCAATACAAAAGCAGCGCTGCTCAATTGTAGGTGGGTGAACGTCAAGCAAGGCATTCTGGGTAGGTGTACATGTACATCTATACAGCACAGTTCCCTGGTAAAAATAGTTATTGTTAAAAAAAAAAAAAACCTCAGCTCAGGTTTGGGATGTCAAATTTTGATATATGCACACATGTACTTTTTCCTGTACAAATAAATAGAGGCACAAATATATCAATATATATATAAACAACACCCATTTCCTCCTGCCCTGTTTACTTCCCCTCTCGCTCACACTCTGTCAGTCCCTCACTTGTGTTTAGCATCCTTCAGTGGAGATCATTATTTACCAAACAGGCTTCCTAATAAGCGTGGAGTGATTATCGAGAGCAACGCAAGGACGAAAAAAAAGAGAAAAACCTCCGCTAGAGGAATATCCATCATAATTGATGTGTTGCAAAGCAGATTACACACATTAGCGCACACAGTTTTGAATATGACAGCTCCAACTGAACATGACAAATTCCATAATGTGGAAAAAAAAGGAAGGTATTTGACTCTCAGGGTATTAGGATGCTCGGCAAGCAACAAAGCAGCATTTGCATGCGAGTGTAACCAACCCCCACCTCTGTTCCTTCGGCCATAATTATCTCTCATTTGTTCTTTATTTCAGAGGGATCGTGCACGCCGCGTTTGCTGGACGGCTGTTGCGTTTGTCTCTGATTGAGCCGGGCTAATCCACAACACATAGTATTAGATGCGTCTGGTTTACTGAAGCTGCTTACTGTAACGGATACACAGAGCTGCTTCACACAGCTATCAAGAGCTCCTTTTCAAGACATTCATAAATAAAAAGGATTTGAGAGATTTACTAAAGCACTTCTGCACTGAATGTATATTTCGAATAAGAGAAATAGAAAATTGCAGTTACATCTCATTTAGGTGTCATACAATCTTATAGCATTTTACATATTATTATTATTATTATTAAAACAACAATTTGTATGTATTTAGAGTTATCTAACTTTAATTTTTCTATTTATATTTTCATTATGGATTTATTTATATAGAGAGATTGTTAATGTCATTTAGATCTTTTTATTATTATTATGAGATTTGAAAAATGTGTACATTTATTTAGATTTTAAATTATTTTTTTTTATTATTTTGAATATGTATAAAGAGTTGGACAATATCTAAATTATTATTTTTTAAAATTTAGATTTTCATAATAGATTTTTATATTGAAAGACATTTTAATGGCCTGTAGATCTAGTATTATTATTATTTTATTTTGTATGTGCATATAGAGTTAGATAATATCTACCTTTTAATAATGGATATTTAAATGAAAAGAGTTTATATAGAGTTGGATCTTTAACTTTTTTGTATTTAGATTTGCATAATGGATTTTTATATCACGAGATATAAACTTAGATCTATTATAATTGTTTACAAAAATATTATTATTATTATTATTTTGAACTGCGTTTGACATCGCTATGTTTGTGATTCCAGTTCTCATTCATGCTCCTTTTATCAGGCTCAAATGTGAGGGTGTTTGATGCGGAACACTCCTCAGAAGTGTCATTTTTTTCCACACAAACCTTCCATCCCTCCACCTCACACTTCATGATAATCACCTTCCAGCACAACAGAAGGAAAGAAATAACATCATACCTCCTGATTGTAACACCTTCTACAATATTTTCGTCCTCTTTACCAAATACGAGCTTGAATTGATTTTATCATGCAATATGTGAATCTGCTAATAGCACATCACAAGTCAGATGGAGCAAATCTGTGGAAAGACAAAAAGTAAAGCATGTACTCTCCCTTCCACGCTCGAGCACAATTAAACACTTCAGATTTCTCTCCGGATCCATATGTGCTTTCTCCCACACAGTCTCTCATGTTTTCTTCAACACGTGTAAATTCTAATAAGGCTGTTTAATTTCTGTCACACTCCTGGGTGTTATTGAAGTCCTTGGCAGATATTTTACTGAACGTACACTGTCGCAGATTTATATAAATTGTAAAAGTGTGTTTGCTGACTAAAAGGCAAATGGAAAATGTGTTCTCTGCCTTTTTATTCTATTTATACTGATAAGAATGAAATGACTTTTCACGTGCTCTCGAGTACTTCCATCAAATTCCTCCCGGGATATCAGTAATTTTGCTGAGAGTCAAACACCCATGTTCTTGTTTGTAAGAATTATTTGAAGCTTTTAGCGATTGCTTATGGTGCTGTTTTAATCGCTGTTAAATTAAAACAATCAGCGAGGTTGCGTGTGGCTGCAGGAGTTGTTTTGAGATGTTGTGGGTTGTAGGGTGGCTCTCAGATGACCGAATTCTGCTGCAACACTGACCTCTAGTGGCCCGTCCTCCCTGCATAGTGCAGAAAAATTTCACCCACTAAACAGATCCGGTCTCCTGATACATACTCAAAGCGTGACCTGTTTGAATGACTAATTTAAGTGACTTTTCCTTTAATTAGGAAGAAACAATTATAGCTGAAAGGAATTAAAGTGACCCATACAAAGAACAATTAAAACACGTAATTAAATTAGTATTTTTACAGTTATAATAACTTAACTATCCAAGGAAAAAATTACAACCTTTACCCATGAATCTACTGCATGCAGAAAGACAAGTGAAAGAAATATACTGATAATAAAACAAGTCACTTATTGCATTCATTCAAAGGATTTATGTATAGCATAATAAGAAGTCATGTTTAATATTTTATATTACACTATAGTGTTATTATGTAAGTAGTTGTAGTCTAATAATAATAATATTATTACAAATTTTGTTCTTCTTGAATTTAATGTTAATATTTGATTATTTGTATTATTATTAAAGTATCATTTTGCTATATTAATAATATGAAATGTATATATACTCAATAAAATTTGTTCAATAATCATCATATTTTATTATTGTAGAATAGTTTTCACTATTTTGTAAGAATAACGTTGTTTAAATGACTTTTAGATTTATTTGAACATTATTAGTTTTTAATATAAATACTGTATTGTTTAATATTATTAATGTTTTCACTATTTTTGGAGAAGAACATTTTTAAAATAAAATATGAATAAATACAGTGTTAGGAGGGGGGGAATTTGTAATTGAGTGTTTAGGCTGAAAACTGATATCCCAGCCTGCCTGCCATCTGAACTTAAGCACATGACCCTCAAAAGCAGCATTAACTCGATCATAAATATGTAACCCTGACTCCCTTTTGACCCTGCACCTGTTAGTCGGCTTTCTTCCTCATTCCCCATCATCCTCTTCATCAGCATGTCGTCCCACACCTCCCTCCTGTCCCGCAGCTGTAGGCCCGGCACCACGTCTTTCGAGCAGGTCAAACGGCGAGTGTATACTGCACAGGCTGTAATAGGCATAATAGGGTCAAGCCTCTGCATTTAATAAACAATTATCCATTAATAATAAATGTGTTTCTCTCTAAAGGGCGTGGCGACGGCCCGCTGCAAGCCTGGAGATGAATAATGCACAGAGTCCTGGTCAAACGGGCCGACCCACACAGCGCCAATTATCCCGGCATGATAACGAGCTTCCGAAACCCGACACTGCTGCATGAACACACACACACACACACACTCCAACACCTGCGAGTGACAGCGGCAGTGTATCTAGGATTAATATCTCACTCCCGCTTATGTTATTTTCTTGATTTCCCTGCAGTGTTTAGGAAGGAGAGGGCCTCAGACCTGTCGCTCTGGTTTTGAATTACAAATCAATCACAGGTGCCGTCCGTCGCCCCGCCAAGGTCACTCAGATTATCAGAGGTTATGAGGAGAGATTGACGGACCGCCGGCGGATTAGCATAGTCCGGCACGGGGTCTTGAATCAAAGAGCCCCCGTGGACCCTTTCAGAATTCCCAGCCCGGCCTCCCCAAACACACCGCTAGTGCTTATAATGGAATGAACGCTTTGCACTTTGCACCGGTCAATTATAGATATTAAGCATAAAGAAAATATACAGATCTCCTACAGGGCCTACGGGTTATCTGACAGCGCTGGGACAGATACCAGTCAGTATCAGCTTCTATTCATTGTCCATTAAACTTAATGTAAATGAACATTTTGATAACGGTTTAACAGTAATTATTAGTATTACCATTATTAGTATTAGTACTGCCAGTTAGCTAATATTGAACTTTTCTAGTGTCCATTTAGCCTAATAGTGCAACTCCCAAAATCTGCTGACATCATTAAAAGATCGTAAATGATATCGGTTGTTTTTTCCAGATATTTTGTGATTAAAAGTTATTATACATTTCTGCAAATTAGCATTACATTAACGTTACGTTAAACCACTTATTTTTCAGTGCAACATAGTTTAACCATTGTTTTATTTTTAGTATTTATTATTTGTGTGTGTGTGTGTGTGTATACTGTGTGTATTTTTATCTGATTTTACACCATTGTTCATTCAATATTTTGAAAAATAATTGTTGTTATTATTATTTGCCAATATTATAGCATATACAACTTTTAAAATAAAAAGTAAGATTAAGATTTAATTGTTAATCCTGTTTTTGTTAAGGTTCTAATGTTTTCACACACAGCATTTAAATAATGATTGATTTCAAGTTATTTGATTAATTTAATCATGTTAATCATCTTCCGTTAAGAATGTTTTCGCATACAACGGTTTATAGGGAGACTGTGTGTGACTATAAATTATTATTAAAAATAATTACTATATCATTATGATAAATACAATGCCAGCATTCTCTCTCTCTCTCTCTCTCTCGGTTTTATTCCCATTTTCACATTATAATTAAAGTATATAATAATGTTTGTATTTATATTGGATTGTAGTGGCCCTGCTTTGTAGCTATGTGTATGTGCATCAGCCACTGACAAACCATGTATTGGACAACCGCTAGTATTTCTGGTGGTTTCAGAACAGAAAAGGAGCATGCATAAGTCCGAGTCTCAGTGCTTTCGCGTCACACGTGTGCTAGTAAGTGTAAGTAACCTGTAAATTAATATGCACTCATGTATATGCATTAGAAAAGCAGAGCAGCGAGTTTCCTCTGATTCCCTGTGATTTCATTTCCAGAATGAAGGTTTGGCAGGAGGCAAATTAGCATTAAAGAAATGTCTTTGCTAGATGACTGTTCTCCAGCACCTCCTAAACACACTCTCTCTCTCTCTCTCTCTCTCTCTGTAAATGATCTTGTCCATTAATGGCTGTCTGGAACTCTGTCAGTTCACTTTGTCCTAATGACAGTCTCTCGTCTCCACATCCGCACCGGCCGTCTCAACATCCTGCCCTGATCCCAGTGATTTAAAACACACTCCACCGTACCCCATCTTTATTGTGGAATAAAGCGCAGCGCAGGCCTGAGATACCTTTGCTCTCCCCATCTGCATCTGCGGCACATCTGGAAGTGTGCGTCTCAATAATTGGAAGTCAATTTGTTTGAAGTTATGTTTTGGCATCTGGTTCAATTCATTCGATCTCTGGAAATCACATTCAGGGGTTTTATAGCGCTGCCCCAGCTGGAGGCTTTTCATCTCTTTGTGCTCCGTCGTTAATTCGGCGCTCTCCGGCCAGTGATGTGGGAATTTGGGAAATACTGCTGGGTGTGGTCCTATAAACACAAAATGGAGGCTCGGCCCCAGAGGATTATGGGAAGGCTGTGTAGTGATGTGGCAGAGTCTGCTCAGTGGGGTTCACCTGGGGACATCACCTTTCTATCAGATAACAAGCCTGGTTTGTCACGATTAAACACACTTTGTTCTTAATAATCTGATTAGAATTATAATATTGTGTAATAGTGAATTATATTGTTATATTTACTGTGCTAACAGTGTAAGCTGGGCATTTACCTTTTCTAGGATTGGTCAATGTTTATTTAAATTGTTCATTTAAATGTTAAAAGTCATTTGAAGTGGCCTCATATTAGATTTTTTGAGGGTTTCTTTTAGTTACTCTATAAATTGTTTTGTTTTTTTAAAATAAAAAAATAATAATTTTAATAAAAAACATTTTAATAATTAATAATTATTTATAATTATATATTTTTTAAATGTTACAATCAGTGTTTTGAATAATTGAGAAACAATTATAGCTTTTTTCATAGTAATAATTGTAATGTTTGTTTTTGTTAGTTTTATTTATTTATTGTAAAAACAGGTTATAGTATATAATAGTATGTAAATATATAGGTAACATACATTTTATTTTGTTTTGGTTAAATAAAATAACCCTGATTGCAATGCAAAGTAGATTTTATCTGACTTCATACCATTATTTATTTAGTTTGTTTATTTATATATATATATATATATATATATATATATATATATATAAATTGTTAATTGTTTTATTGGTTGTTTTTATCTTATGTTTTTACATGCACCTTTAATTTTATAAATGTAATATATATATATATTAGTATACGATACATGGTGAGCGGTTTTTTTGTTTTTTTGTTTTTGATGATAAGAATGATTTCAATTGCAGATTAACTTACTATATAGTCTTTCAAAAATAACATCTGATGCTTTTATAAATAAGATGCAAACCATTATGTTTCCCCCCTAATATCTCCCATTTTCTTTTGTTTTCCAGATTTATAGTCACCGAAATCTGACACAAGGCACAATCCAGAGGTTGTTCTGAAACACATTATCCTTGTGTGTGAGATCAGTCTGTTACCACCATCTGCTGGTGACACACAGGACAGCGGTGACAAACTCACAACAGGTACAGTACCAGAAACACTACACTTTTCTGGGATTGATGTCCCATATGAGAGTCAGTTTTTCTAAGAAATGAAAATATATTGACCCATATGGCTGAATATGATTGGAAACACATGATTTGGTCTAGTTTAGTTTCTGCTGCGTAATACATTGCTTTTTGTGTAATATGAGTGCACTTTGAATATGCATGTTTTTTTTATGTTGTACTATATGTTTGCATGTATTTCATATGCAGTCTCTCTAATTATTAGTGGTGGGATTTGAACAAACCCCCAACCTTAATTATTAAATGATTTTTGCAGCATGTAACAGAGACCATTCAACCAGTCAAAAAAATCCATTGCATTGAGGGACGTACTAGATTGTAGCTAGAGACCAGAGTATTTGATCTGGACCAGTAAGAAACTATGTAGCCATGCACGAAAACGCCATAGCCCTTGCATTGTGACAGCAAATTTCTATATGCTAGTTTCACACAGATCGTCTTCAGAGAATGTTGTGTATCAAACATATTACTGCAGTGAATTTTACAAGAAAATATCATTTAATGTGTAATTCAATGTAACTCGTTTCTTTGTTTTTATTTGTGTATCGTACTAACAATTTCTGAGTGGCTATTGCTTCAAAGTAAATTCTACACCAGTTTTTTTCAGTACTTTCTCATACGATTATGAAAATTGTAGATCTCTAATCTCGAGGACCGTTCTAGCATATAGTATGATTGCTTTTTTGCATTGGACGTAATATTTGTTCCTTTTTCAATTCTTTTATCCGCATTGAAACGAATCAAAGGACTATATTTGCGCAGGAAAAATGGTTTGGAAGTGGCTGAGCAAAAGAAAATAGGAAATTGCGCTTCCATGAGGCCTCGTCCATGTTTGTAATTTAATGAAAATCCATATTTACTTTGGGTAATTGCTCTGGCCAATTAAGCGTAAACATCACTCAGCACTTTGTAGTTGGAGTATCAGAGCTTGATAATGATGTGGCAGTTCAATTTTATTTTCCGTCTGCGGTGGAGATGCAAGTAGAAGCTTTTTCGATTTCATTACAGAGAAACATATAAGCTAATAACATTCTCAAACATTAATTTAGCCTGGCTTTGATGAACACGGGCTATCTGCCGAAACGCATTGGCGTGTTTTTTTTCAGCGTGCTAGTGTTTGTTGTATTATTAATGTGTTATTTCATTTCGATTTTGGTTAAATAATATCTGCTAATGAAATGTTTCTTTAGAAGCCTGCCTATTCTGGGCAAGTGCAAAATAAAACTTTAAATCAACTTGACTCATAAGAGAATCGGAGCTGCTGTGTTACATGTTGTTGCTAACTATTTATGATCGTTAGTGTTTGTATATGCAGCAGAACTCAACTCGTTTGGGATCCGGGGTCTCGTGTGGTTTCAATCATGACTGTTCTGTGGTAAACTTCTGCTGCGGATGGTTTTTGTGTCGGGAGTTGTTCAGAAGACCGTCAGCGTGTAATTAGCGCTTGTTTGAGAGGCATTAGTGGCCTGCGGTTGGAGGTCATCCTCATCAGTGGTCAATCAACACGTCACTCAAACTCTGAGGCCCTCAGTGGGCGGTACTTCAGACACTTCATCAGTGTCATCATTGCTACTCAGCAGGGGTACACAATGTAGGGCCAGAAAAAGTTTGTAACGTAATTAGGCGTTAAGAAATAAATGTCTGTGTGTTTGTTTTTTTGGTCAGCAAAACAGTTCAGTTAAAAAGATTCTTTAAACTGTGTGTGTGTGTGTGTGTGTGACTCTGAGTGAGAATGTGAGTATGTGTGTGTGTGTGTGTGTTATAGTGAGTGTGTGCATGTTTATGTGGTTTATGAGGACACAAATTTGTATAATGACATGGGTATTACAATATGAAGGTGATTTTTGAGGACATTTTCAGTCTCCCCGTAATTCAAAAGGCTTAAAAAAACATACTAAATCGTGTTTGTCTTTGAAAATCTATAAATACAGTTTCCTGTAAGGGGTATGTTTAGGTGTAGGGTCAGTGTAGGGCAATACCACATACAGTCTGTACAGTATAAACACCATTACACCTATGGAGAGTCCCC
>JAUCMS010000079.1:2749045-2767738 GCA_032357445.1 Enteromius radiatus
CAATACCACATACAGTCTGTACAGTAGAAACACCATTACACCTATGGAGAGTCCCCACAAGGATGGCAAACCAGACAAGTGTGTTTGTGTGTGTGTGAATGAGTATGTGTGTGTGTGTGTGTGTGTGAGTAAGAATGTGTGTTTGTGTTTGTTGCAGAAGACAAAAAGTCATACAAGTCTGGAGCTACGTGAGGCTGAATTATTAGTTAAGAATTTCATTCTTCACAATGTTTTAAGAATCCAGAGTTCAATCATGGCTTATACAGTATATATCTTTTGAAGATGCTATTTAAATGCTTAGTTTTATGATCAAAGCTATGTGGTTTTTATCGTGGGGTTAAAACTTATTACTAACAATGTAGAAGTAAGGTTTACTTCATAAAAATAGTCAATAGACACGTGTTTACCATTACCTGAGGGGGGATGTTTTTAGAATTATGTATTATTTGCTAAAAAGTATAAACTTTAATCAGATGACACATATTATGCATGTATTAGATTATTATTTTTTTGCTTATAATTATTATTTTAAGGCCTTAGAGAAGATATGCTTGGTATGCTTGTTATGATTAGGAGCTTGACTGGAACTCTGTATATGAATGAAATGTGAGACAATATATTCAGTTTATGAAAAAGGGGTTTATTGTGTTTTCCCACACCCCTAGAGTTATACTGTATATAAAAAGTAACATGTTAGATTAAGAAATGTTTTTTTTAAGAATACAGGGATTAAAACATAAATACATGAACAGTATGTTTTTTGGAAAAATACAGTATGTATGAAATATAGAAAGATGCGTTAGGGCTTTTTGCATAGCATAATAACGACTGCATTGCTTCTGGTCTCAGTGGTAATAAAGTCAGCCTGTTCTGAATAAGGCACTCTCTGAAGCGGTCTGTCTCAACAATGCCTTTAGGTTTCAGAAATATACATTTTGTGATCCAGTGATGATACGTAACCAGTGTTATTGCTGTATATACAGTCTTTCAGGTCAGTGTCAGTAGATCAAATAGTCAATCTCCCTTTTTTGATGTGTCTGACTCAACATCGGAGTAAGATTCTCATGGTCTTTTTAATCCAATGGAAACGGGAGGTTAGTTACACAGTGTTACAGGTCAGTGTCTCGGGGCGGTCAGAGCTCGTCTGCTTCCTCTGAGCTGAAGCTGCTCCTGCGGCTGCTCCCTTTGGACGCGGCGGGTGATCCGGCAGAGAGGAGCGGGTCGGTCCCGAAGGGTGAGAGGGGGTCGTCCATCAGGATCTCATCCAGCCGGTGCTCTTCTTTCAAGGTGCTGCAGAAGAAGTCGGTGAAGTGGGAGAGAGGATCGGAGTAGGTGTTGGAGCCGTCGGTCTGTTCTCTGGCATTCCCCACAACCATAGCCGTCGGCAAGGGTGTCCGCTGGGTGTACTCTGGGTTACTTATGTCCTCCTGAGGGTAGATGGCTGGCTGGCCCGGCTGCGGTGGGGCTTGGGTGCTCGGAGGAGCCGGTGTGACCGGCTGGTGCTGCTGCTGCTTTAGGAGATGGGATGAAAGTTCAACAGCTCCCATAGAAGCAGCCATACTGGGCAAACCGTGAGCGCGAGCCTGGATTTCCAATTCCTGTCAATGATAGCACACAGACAAGTGAGTTAAAGTTAACTGACCAAAAAAAAACTAACGAAGGAATGCTCTAATTTGGTCTGTTCCCTTCTTTTTTTCCTCTAGGCTTTCATCTGCCTCATAAACACATGAAGGGTGCATTCAACTTCAAAAACACAGTGCTGTATTCTGAGGTAACGTCCAGCCAGCAGGGCTTCCCATTGAAACCCGCTGTGTGATGCATAATTATTAACTTGCTCAGACCTTTGACCTTTAGTTGCCATCACTGTGTAGGCTTTTGGCAAAAGCATTCTTAAAAGCTCAACGTTTCATTATCATATTTATATATACATTTATATATGCAATTTTATAGACTAAAATTGCATCTAATTATAGTAACCAAGAATTTCAAATATTATATACATTTGTAATCAGACCATTTGGCCTTGAGCTGAAATCATCACAAGGGTTTTAGTGAAAGTATTAAATAAAATAAATATTAAATAGTATCCAAAAAGTTGTTTAAATTTTAGTCTGATTATAATTCAACTAAGTTTTGTTGACAAAATTAACATCTAAATAATGTAAAAACAAACAAAATGAAACCAAATATTATACACATTTATAAATATCTGATTAGTGTCATATGTATAGAATGTATTTGGGTGGGTTAATTTACTGGACAGCAAAAAAAGAAATTAATATTCTGATTTTTTTTTTTGATGACATCAAATTTTTTTTATTTTAATACACTTTTTATTATCTAGTATTATTTTTCTTTTTTATTCATATTATTTGTTTCTTTTTAATTAAATATGATAAAGATGTGCATGTTTTGATATCTTCATTGATCAAATAAAAAAATAAAAAATAAAATAATGAAACAACACTTTTGTCACTTGCACTGTTGATGAGATGAACACTAATTACTAACCTAGCACTCTTGCAAGTGTCTACACTAACGGCTATAGCTTCATATTTTTCTCTTTTCATTACTCCCACACATTATCTGTAGCGGAGACAGTTTAAATGAGCTATTGCTTTGCCTCTTAACGTGGGTATCTTCAGACACTCAATTGAGGCATTATTAGCATTAGCTTTTGGATAGGGAGCCTCAGGGTAATTACTTTGAGGGCTAATTGCGATGTCTTCACATGTGTGAAGAAGACTCGCGCCCGGTCTGCGAATATGTCAATACTGTGGAAATGTAATGCATAAATTCAGACGAGGAGCCTGGCTCTTCAAAGTTATTAGCCCTCATAATCTAATTCCAGCCCCATTCCGCTCCTGACGATGCTGTAGCTGCTATTTATTAATCAGGTAATTACCTCAGCTCGCCATGTTTCAAAGCGGGGCCGGATAGGCCGTTACAAACATCAATAGGAGCAGGCCAGGCACATGGAGAGCTGTTTTTTATACCTTTCTTTTCAATATAACCTGGTTTAGACGGTGATCAAGTGACCAGTTTAAACCACTGTAATTCTAAAGTATATTTGAGGCCTGGTTTGAGCTGCTATTGTACTGATACCACTAACTAAACTATGTTTGTCAATAGACTTGTTTTTTCAGCAACAAGCTACATGGCTGTATTTTCACTGCATTTTACCATGTACAAACATTTTTAAATTAGGGAGTAATTCAATATGGCGTCCTAAATAATAAGTAATTTAATTGTGGAAATCCATTCGTTGTAGTTTTACTACAACTTTACAGTTTACTCTAGTTAAAATGGAAAGTTATTCTAACCTTTTTCACTGATTAAATACATGACTCGCCAATACATTTTGGCCCTTTTGACTTACTTTTTTGCAGGAAAGTATTTAGACAAATGCTATTATTTCTGTCACTGCTTTTTTTAGATGTGTTTATTATGAAATTAAGGTTAATTGAATTTCTTGCAGCCCAATTTAGATGTCTTTGTTTCAGATAAAGCTCCATTTGTCGAATTAAATGGTTTCATCTGCTGGTCTATGAAGATATTATAGAAGCTTCAATGCACTTGTTCTACTTTCCTGAAAAGTAAGCTAGTCTTTTTTCAGCCTTTTATTCTTCCGTTTTGTGTTACATCCTCGTCGCTCACTCCTACAAGCATCGTTTTCAGCCGTCTCTCATGTCTACATCTCATTCTCGCTCTCTCTCATGGCCATATTCCCCTCGTTCTCTTGTTCTTTTTGTCTCTTTACCTGGATTCGTAGCAGGAGTCTTCTGTTGGCCTGTTCTAGTTTCTTCTGTCGGCTCTCGAGATCACGGGCGTGCTGCTGCTCTTTCTGCAGCCACTTAATGTATTCCACCGAGGCCTTGAGGATCGTCCCTTTGTTCCAGCGCATATCACTGCCAGAGAAACGTAAAAGATAACCTTTCTCAACAGCGCCTTTGCATCAGCAGAACTTTCATACACAGAGAAAAGCCTCACAAGGGTCTCCTTTTTTCCCAGGACTTAGAAACTGTGATTTACATGGCCAATTATTCATTCTCGGACATTACCTTGCCTTTGAATGGGGAATTTTAATGGAATAGTTAAGTACGTCTGCAGAAAGACCATTCTACGGCCCCTTGTACGGTAAAATTAATCCCCGAGCAAAAATAGGTGTCGGAAGAGGTAGAGAAAAAAAAAATTGGACTTCGGAAGCTGAAGTAAAGTGCAGTCATTCCCGATACCATTACTTTTTAAAAGGAGGAAAGTGTCGTGAAATTGTCTCTTTCTTTGGAATAAGATGTTGGCCTGATCGCAGCTAATAATCTCCTTTATCTTGTGTTAATGGCAAGGTGACAGCACTAGCCTTCCATTTAAATTCGATAAAAAGTTCAATTAAGCCGGGGCAATGGACTCGCTGTCTGCACTGTACTTCATCTCTGGGTTCAGTTGTGCTTAAACTTAAGTTCAAATGCTCTATACTTTGCCTTGAACCTCATTTTCATCATTCAGATGGGGGTCTGTTCACTCTGTAGGTATTTCTTTGAAAAATGAGCACTGTACTGTCATTTTCTCTCCACTTCAGAGTCATTTTGGCCCTGTCTTCATGAGTCTATCTCTGACGTGATTGTTTTTTTTTTCTTTTCTCTTTTCAGACTTTTAAAGTTCAGCTCGACTCTTATTGCATGAATCAAGGAACATTTTGACTTACGGGTCGTTTGACTTCGGTATCAGCGTTCCCAGCTCCTTGATCCTGTAGTTGATGTTGTATCGCCGTCGTCTTTCAACTGGCAATTGTGAGAACAAGGTATGTTATACACCACAAACCTAATATTGATATAAAATGATTCATAAATAATGCATACTTTATTTAAAGCATGCATGGTGTATTATGAAATATAAATCTGACAAATTCAGTTGAATACTTATTCTATCACAATGCAACGACGCATTTTTCAAGGACTGAAAAGCAGCTTTGCTTTATTTTGGAGTGTTTTTGTTCACAATGGTCACTTGGAAGTATAGAAAAAGTATCATCCTTCTTCTTAAAGTGATGGTTCTCCCCAAAATGAAAAGTCTACCGTCATCTAAATAGAAGATAGTTTGAAGAATGTTGGTAACCAAACAGTCGATGGTAGCCATTGACTTCCATAGTACAGAAACAAAATACTATGGAAGTGAATGGCTACCGTCAGCTGTTTGGTTACCAACATTATTCATAATTTCAAATATTTGTGTTCAACAGAAGAAAGAAACTCATACAGTTTGGACAGAAGTATTTTGAAAGGATTTACAGGGCCTCTAAATAGAGCATAAGGGGTTAAATACATTTTTTTGTGTGTATAGACTGCTTACTTAGGTTGTGGTTGTCTTTTTTCTGTCTTTCTTTGGCCAGGACTCTGGTGTCATGTTCTGTAAGAGGAGAAATATGAGAAGGTTATAAGAAACTCATGAGTGTATATCCAAACATGAATTGAACACCACACTGATGCTAAGTGTTTCTTTAAAGAAAGCTGTCAGATTAGTAATGTCATTAGTTTTGGCAAGTTCCTCAAGATTCCTGACCCCTGCCTACCACTCACCAAACAACACTAACCTCTGTTGAACCCATCACATGCAGACACGCATCAATACAAGCCCTCTTTTTGTGTGTGAATAAGCTGTTTTCCTTCACCCCAGCCTCGTCAAGTCTTAATGTAGAAAAGCTGTGTATCTTCTTTTAATCCTTCCTGACCTTACCATTAACCAATCTGCTGACATCCCGGATCGGGCGAGAGGATGCTTCTGCATTCATATTCACATTCTTCCAAATTATATAATTGGGAGCAGTGATTGGATTTCTCAATTAATTTCTGCTGATTCAATAAGGTCATTTGAGCCGCGCGTAACCAAACAAGAGCGCCGTGCAGCACGCTTCTGTGAAAAAGACAGTAATGCACTTATTTTCCTGCCGGAGTGAAGAGTTCTCCAGGCATCCTTTCTATTTCCTGAATCAATTAGCTTTACTTGATGCATGACATTCATAAGAAAAAAAGGCGCCCACAAAGGAGGCATTGTGCCGCGTCTATCATGCTAAGAATACATGCTACCATATTCCGCTCATTGAAGCATTGATAATGAAGAATGAGAGCAACACAATGGTGAGCTAAACACGGAGTGTGCTGACTCTTAAAAGAAGACAGCTGGATAATAACATGAAACATACAGGCTTGTGTTTGGCTTTCAAAGCCGGGGCCTTCTGGAATAACACGTGTGGAATGAGCCCGTCTGGGTTTGCTTTGCTGGATCTATTTACAGTATGCTCTTGATTTATTTATTTTTTTTCTTCTCCAATATGAAAGAACTTACTGTGTTGTTTTGTTTTTAAATAGACTTGCCTACATAAACCTTTAAAGACACTGTATTTGTGTAAATTACTACATGAATGGATTTGGCATACTTTTTATGTAGTGGATTTAGCTTTTTTTAAAACATAATGTAACACATGACTTAAATATAATAATGTGAAAAAATTATTTAAAGTAAAAACTAGAAAAATGACTAAGTATGCCAAATGCGTACACATAAATGGTAAAAATACTTTAAAAAACACAATTTTGAGACAGCTAATTAATCTGGTAAAATAAGTAATAAAATTGTATTCATCATTTTTATAATAATACAGTAATACAGTAAAGTTTATACTTTGATAAGTGTTTTATAAAGATTTTAAAACGACCTAATTATATAAACTTATAGGTAACTACTTTTTAGAAATGACTGATATTCTTCAAATATTTGACTTGATTATGATTATATTTGTTTTTCCAACATATATTATTATGCCAATGTCTATATATATATATATAATAGTAATAATAGCAGTAATAGTAAAATATGCCACTAACAGAGACAAGGTGATATGTTTAAATCCCACTAATTAATTTATTAATATTTATTTAAATGTTATTTTATTTTTGTGGACTTCAGCTTATGACATTGTCATTGTCATAGCAATACTATACCATATGTACTCATAACTGCAGTTTTGTGGTTTAGATAGATACTGATTTCTCTATAATGTGAAACTAAACTGCTCTTTCTGAAATGTCTTTGGTAACAGCACAGGTCCTGCTCGGACAGGCATCTGTGCCCTTCTGTGCTCCCTACCTGAGACTTCCATTTTAACTGAGAGCTTTGTGGGCAATGAGGGTGTCAGTCCACCGTGAGGGGCAGTCTTACCTTGCTCACCATACACCTCCAGCATGCTGTTATTCAGGGACACCTTCAGAGGAAAAAGAGGAAATGTAAGATTAAACCACAATGAATCTATTTTTTTATCTGTCTATTTTGCTCCGTGTTTAATATGTTTTGCTACATGCAAAACAGACAAAAGAGGGCGCTGTGGAGCAAGTGATTTTTTTTTTCCCCTGAGATATTATAATTTGTATTAATATTTAGTTTTTATGTTGGTTTTAATTTTATTAAGTAAAAAAATAAGTTTTAGTAATTTTGTATTGGTTTTGTGTTTTTTTATTTATTATATATGTCGGTTATTTTAGTACAAGTTAAACTAAATTGAGAAATAGTATACAGGATTAAAGAGGAGGTCAGAGCGTTACAGGAAGACAGAGGCGGCAGGCGTTATAGTGTTTCCTCCGCTCGTGCGCGCTCTCCATTATCTCAAAGGGGGAAAGAACTCGCTTATCAACATGAAAGATTGCCACGGCCCCTTGACTGTTCGCGTCGTAATCGCTTTAATCCATTCCCATCATGTTAGCAGATATGTTGACACGGGGAAGCAGCTTGATGCATGGTGCTGTATGACTAATTAGAACGAATTGATCCGTTTAAGCATGCTATCATTTCTGAACAAGTCCACTGGGAGAGAAGATATTAGCTCAATCCGATGCTTGACTGCTTACTCAGATATAAAACTCTCGCTCGCTCCTTCTCTCCCACTATCTGCCTTATTCGTTCCCGTCAGGCTCTTTATTTTGTTCAACGGTATCACATACCTCTCTAGTGAGTTCAGGTGTTGCTGTAATCACGACTCAAGAGATGCTTTGTCTCTCCACAGACGTCAGTGTGACCTTAACAATTTCATGCGGGTCTCACATACTCACATACTTGTGTGACCTCACGCACAGACAAGCCCCTTTTCACAAGCATACCAAAGACCAGCACGTGTTTGTGTTATTAATGTGTTTAATGCATTATATATGAATTTAGCTTACAATGTGGATTCAGACATGTTTTATTAATCTAATTATGTGTATATTTATGTACTTAAATGTAATTGATTTTGGCATTTTCATTTCCTTAACACTTTAATGAAGGTTTATATGATGCATTTAAATATATATATATATATATATATAATCTAGTATTTAATATAATTAATGAGTAAAGTGAGTTTATTCTACAAATATTCAAATAATTATACTTATGATTTCATACAAAGTACATATTTCAGTGGTCAACAAGATGACAATTATTTATTTTTTATTTATAATATATTATTCTTGAATAAAAATGTTAGAATTACTACAGAATGTAATATTTTGAGTCTACTTTGAGTTAAAAACTCGTTACTAAATATATATATATATATATATATATATATATATATATATACTGCTTTGTCAAGTAAATATAAATTTAAATTATACAAATTAAATACACATTTAAAATAACAAATGTAAATTTTAGTATTAATATACTATAATTGTTCTGGATATATTAGGTAGTGTCTCCAAAATATTGCACAATGTTCTCCTTTCTACTTTCTACTTTTTTTATTTTAAACTTTAGTTTAGTAACCTTTTAGCAACAGAAATTAATTATAACTCCCACCAAACTTTTTACACCCCCTATACACGTCATTATTAAAATCATGTGACGTAACAGTTCAACACAATGACGAAATGAACTTGGATTATACTTACGTTATTTTGCATTATGATGCCTGGCTCCATACAATCCAAACCCCCATCTTTGAACCCGGTTTCAATGCCAAGAAGATCATCAATAACTTCATCCATTGGAAACTAAAAGAAAACAGTGATTGTAGAGCACTCTTTGTTCTCAGTCAACAATGGTTGAATTTGTCAGGTGTTTGTTTGCTTGTTTCGAGTTTCATTTTCACTATCATCAGTCATTGTGTCCATGCAGAGTGAAAGTGTAAATAAAACCGGGCCACTAATCCAATAACAGCTGATTCATCATCTCAGAAAGACGACTGTGATGAAGAAGCATCTCTTATCAGAATAGCCCACCTTTCATCGTCAAAGTGATCAGAGCTGAATGTTTGAAGTTACTGATGAGTAAACACACAGACAGGTAGATGAGATCACAGGAAGTACTCACCTCACTGTCGTGATTGTTGGCCAGAGTGAGCAGGGTGACAGGGCTTCCTGGTGTGCTGCTGTCGCTCATGGGCGGCATGTGTCCGTTGCGCATGACAGGCACCGTTCCCAGGGCCTGGCCTGGGTGAGGATGGCCCACCTGG
The DNA here is from genome assembly GCA_032357445.1 of Enteromius radiatus. NCBI lineage: Eukaryota > Metazoa > Chordata > Actinopteri > Cypriniformes > Cyprinidae > Enteromius > Enteromius radiatus. The sequence continues at coordinate 2,758,527 of JAUCMS010000079.1, forward strand.
TGGGCTTGGCTTGCAAGCTTGCTGCCCAAAGTTAGGTACTGCTTGACCTGCTGGGATGGTGTCTGGTGGAGGTGGTACTTGGAGTTCTCCAGGTGGCTTTGAACCTTCAAAAAGAAGAGAGAAATAGCATTTTTAGGTCTTATTTGTCCATAAACTGTGTCTTTCATATCACCAAAACAAGCAAGAAAAAGGGAAAGAATTTTACAAAACATTTGCACTTATTTGTGCATATAGCAAATCCAACATCTCATTTGAACCACATTACCTGCTTAAGACATTTTAGCTCATGACTTAAAGGCATAGATCACCTGCTGCTGACGGTAGCCATTGACTTCCATAGTGTATTCTTCCCACATACTATGGAAGTCAATGGGTACCGTCAACTGTTTGGATACAAACATTCTTATTCTAATAAATAATATCTTATTTCATGTTCAACAGCTGAGAGAAACCCAAACCCATTTTTGAATGAATTAGCACAGTAAAATCCAACATTAGCCCAAAACAATTGCAATATGCAGGACAGTTGACCCCAAAAAATCATAATTTGCTCACCCTCATGATGTCTTGTACAAGTGTGGAAAACAAAAGAATATGCAAAAGTCTTTGCAATGAAGTCAGTGGGGGCCAATATTGTTTTGGACCCCACAGATTTCCATTATGTGAACTGAAAACCTTCAAAATGTCTTCTTTTGTGTCCCGCACAGGAACTGAAATCTTACCAGTTTGGAATGACATCAGGATGAGTAAATAATGACAGCATGTCAACTACCCTTTAACCAAGCACCAAAACAGCTCTCGTCTTGCGCAAGTCAAAGCAGAACATAGCAAGTCCTTACATTGGAAACTCGAGCGCCGTCTCTCATTTTGTAGAAACTACAGTCAGTTAAATGTGGCATTCTCAATCCCTGTACATCCACTAAAGTAGGATCCCAAGCTGTGGAGAGGTGTGAGTGAGTGACTGTCCCCTCTCGTCCCTGTCCGGTCTTTATAAGCAAGCAGGAGGATCTCAGTGACCTAATTAGGCCTTTCCTTTTTATTGCAGGTCGTAGTAATCGCCTCGAGCAGAGAGATTACTGATCTGACAGGTTTGATCACCACAGGGCCGAAGTCTTTCGCCTATATCGCTAATTTGCTGGGACCGCCCAGTTCTGTTTGCATGAAGTGGCCAATCGCAGACTTCCCCCTTCTGCCACTTCTGCTTCAGGGGGTCCGAGACAAATACTGCTTGTTCTGTGCGGTTTCCAACTGACCCAGGGGCCCATCTCTGGATCAGAGTCACTAGACAACATTGTCTTGTATCTGTTCTCAAAAACTAACTATTGTGAACCCAGTCACTCCTCTAATTTTAGTCTATAAGGTATCGTAAAGCTAAATATAGGAGGGAATCATTCATCCGGGGGTGATGGAGGTGACCTCTAGTAGTCATTATTATGTTGTCTACGCTCACAAAAGCACAGCTGTTGAGTTACTTTTATGGCACTCTGAGTATTTTCGGGAAAACCCAAAAATGAACTTTTATTGACCGCTGACCATAAAAACACTCAACTGTGTGAAATAAAGTTGATTCATTTGATCGAAATGGCTGTTTGCGCTAACAAAAGAGGCGTTTATTACTTGGAATGACCGTATCGCCCTCCAGTGGAAATCTTAAATGGAAAATATCATCCCATACGCACCAAAACAGTTATTTAAGCCCTTGAAGGATGAATCCGAGGACCAAATCGGATCTTCTATGCCCTTCTGACTGCACATTCAACAGTTCAGCGGAGGTCTGTCTCAGCCATTTATCAGCCATTGCAAAGCTCTTTTCATTACACACACTGGATTTGGCTTCAAAAAAGACTTAAGTGTAACTTCTCTCTTATCCCAGGCGAAGATGAAAGAAGCCATTGTGTGTCAGAGGGCTCATCTCTGCAGTGTGGAAGGAAAGGGTTATCCTGGTTTTGTCCTTGACTTGCATCTCCCCTGTCTGTTGTGAACGCAGGATATATGACTATTAACTAATTACAACCTGTAATGTGATTAAAGTCGAAGCGATTTTGATCACAAATGCACTGTAGACATTGGAAGCACTGTGTGTTAAGATGCGTTAGACAACATACATAGACGCTCTACAAGGTTCATTTACTAAACATTTAGCATGCAGATTATGAGCTGATTTATATAGTTTTCAGGGTATGCTTCCAGCACCCCCTAATGTAAATGACATTTGCTCGTTTACCACTTTAAATAATGTTTATATAAAATAATGCTTTTAATCATGTTAAAAAAGTGTATTCATTAATATATGTGTATATGTATGTGTGTGTGTGTATATATATATACTGTAGATAGATATATAGATAGCATAGCATATTTACATAAGTATGGCACATAATTACATCATAATAAATTAATTGTTGTATTTTAAATTATATTATTAAATTTTATAAGGCACAAAAAGCAATGACAAGCAATGACACAAATCAATTTTAAATCTATATATATAAAAATAATAATCCTTTACCTTAATTTGGACTGGAAGTGTGCATATTGCTTAGAAAATCTGTCTTGAATGGCGAGGTATAATCTATTGAGCTTGTGTTGATGTTGCTTAATTTTGTTCTGTTGTAAGTTCTGGTTTCACTTCAGAAAAATCTGCGTTTTGAAACACTGGGGAGGGGAATGATTTTTTCCGGCTGTACAAATTATGGACAAAACCTTTCCCTGGCCTAAAGGTCAGGTGCTATAGTAAGTTGGAAAGAGAAGTTAAATCATTGCAATACAAACGTTTAGGATATATTTTCATTCAGACAGATGGGAGTCAGAGCTTCTTTTTTTTTTTTTTGAAGAAATCAGTTGTGCTATACTGAATATTCCTCCTTAACATCAATGCTGTTAGACCACAAAAAGTTTCTGAGGGGAAGAGAAAGTAAAACACACACACACACACACGTACTAAAAGAGCAGAATCACATTCACATCAAGTTTTAGTTTTTTACCTTAAAAAAAAAAACATTTGAAATCGTACATTCACAAAAAAAGATTGTGAGTGTATAATTTGATGTGTTCTTGTTAGCAGCAATAAACCTTTTTTGGACCGTTTACATATTCAAAGGTGCAAACCATCAATGTATCATTCATTTTAAATATAGCATATTTTTATATTCATTTTTTATATGTATTATTAAAATATTACATGCTTTATGCAATATTTTCTAATATTTATTTTTTCGCAATAATCATTTTTAGAAATATAGCTTTAGCATCATATTGACATATGAGATTTTTATTGAAATTATTTTAAAGACATTTTGTTTTCACTTTTTATTATATGCTTTTTATATATGCTTTCTTATATCATCCTTGTCCATTTAACAATGAACCAGCCCAAATATATTTAATATATAACTACATTTATGCATTAAATTAAAAAAGAAGTGTGCATTCAAGGTATAGATTTGATCCATGTGTATTTACAAGCCCGTGACCTCGAGTGCCGTACTGTACTTGTTGAGCAACGGGAAGTAATCTCTCCAAAAAACTATTTCACAGATTCAGAGTAACTAAAGTTCAACCTACACTCACATTTAAACCACAATAAGCATTATTGTAAGTAAACATTACACAAACAGTATTGGAACTTAAATTCTCATCCCAATTTCTCTCTCTTGCAGCTACGTACCGGCAGCAGTTGAATCTCAGTGAAAGAGATGACTTTAACCACACAGCAGCGGCTCATGGTCCAGAAGATGGCTTTCAGGTATCACACAAGCAACATGCACAAACTGCCTGCAGCCTTGTCCCCAAAACCACAACCCAAGAGGAGCTGGAATCACTCAGTCCAGTGTGAATGCTACCCGGCTTGGAAAGCAGAAGGATAACTAAGCGTGTGTGTGCGTGTGGCTTTCCTGAGCTGTGTGTGCAGAAACACTGGCCTGGAGAGGAAGGCATGACACATCAGCTTTCTCAGCTCTCCAGCTTCCTCTGTATGGGACCGTTCCGGCTCTAGTGGTCAGCCAAAGGCCTGACAGAGGCAGAATTTCAGGTGCTAGAGACTCCGAGCGTTTTGTTCTTGGGGCTTCCTGTCTGACCATCTTTACATCCTTACTCAGCACATTCCCGAGAGGTTATCTCTTTAGCGCACACACGATGTACATAAAAATTAATCAAACGAAACACAAGTATGGACGCGCTTGCTTGCATGTGCACTCGTAAGTAGTGAAGTGCACACAACAAGTACACTCAAGGCCAAAGAGAGTGCAGAGTGTTGCTTGCTGAAGCCTCTTGGGTTAAAATGGCTGAAGCACATTGTTTTGACTGTTTTTCGTTCAATACGGTCTTCCGGGCCAATTTTATTTATATTGCAACATGTATTTTTTCCCAGAGTCTGCAGTATTGTTTGTTTCTCTGTACAAACACTGTAAATTTGCCATACTGCTCGTTTAAGCCACAAACTCACAGTGTCAGTATTTTAACGTGAGGCAAATGAGAAATTTGGATGCCCATTTCCGCATAAAATAACAATAAATAAATGAAATAAGAAATAAACAAATTGTAATATAATGTCACATTTATGAGATGCAATGTCACATTGTAAGATTTAAATTGTCAATTGACCTTTTGGCAAAAATCCCTCCCTCCTTAGTTACTGTTGCTATGTCTGACAAACAGTGTCACTTTTATAGTACACGTTTTCTCAAGCAATGAAAAGTACTTTTGGTATGAAACAAGGTATGGGTTTTCTAATTTGGTCTTTTTTTTTTTAACAAAAAATAACATTTTGTAGCTCTTTAATGTGTTGTGATGGGTAATTGCATTGCTTTAGTTCGTATTAACCAAAATTATTATTCTAATTGTGAGATATGGAAAAACGAAATTTAATGTCGCAATTTGGGAGATAAAAAGTTGCTAATTTGAGAAACAAAATCTAAATGGGGAGTCATGCTGTGAGTTCACTATTTGGAAATATAAAGTTGCAATTATTAGAAATTAAGTAGCAAATTTATTATGATGGGAGATATCAAGTCACACTGCAAAATATAAAGCCACAATTAAAAGATGCAATTATGAGAATAATACAAACTAATAAAAAAAATGAAGACCATTATAAAACTAGTGTCTCAGATGCTGTAGATGGTTTGTGGTATCTGAACTCTTCTTGAAAGCAAAAAGATGCTTTGGAAAGGGTTGAAATCATTGCAAAGTTCTGAAGAAGACAGGACGTGTGTATCAGCATCCTTTTGTTGCCTTGTTTCCTGTGTTAAAGGAAATGCTGAGGAAAGTTTCTAGTAATGGACCAGAGTGCCTTTGTGTGTGTGTGTGTGTGTGTGTGTGTGTTTGCTTTATGTGTTTGTATATTTACTTCTTACTGAAAGTCCTGGTTGGCCATTTTTCCATGTTTTTCTCTGGGCCCGGTCTGAAATCTCACCTTTGTTAGTCCCACATACAGTATGTATAAAACATGAGCTACTTCCTGTAAGAGTTGGGCCGCTTCTGAGACAAGACTTCAAAGTCCAGCGCACACATCTGAGAGCTGTTTTATCCAAGTAGAAAAGGAATGCATAATAACCAGAAGACTTTAATGATTCATATATAAATTAAATATTACACTCATTTTAACTGTATGATAGGAGTGCCAAACTGTCCTCCCTGAGCTCAGTGCTGCAATCCAGTTTATCAACAAAAAGAAATATAGTACGTGAAAGATGTGCAAAATTTATACACGAAATTCACCTGGATTCTCTTTCATTGAGGATACGGTGACCTCAAAACTGTAAGCACTTAAACTACTCGGAAAATTAAGATGACCTATTTTTATTTTATTTAGTTTGTTGTTAAATAATTCATAAAAGAATCTTGGAAAAAAATACAAAAATGTTAAACAAAGACTGACTTAATAATAAGAATAAATGTTTCTTAAGCAGCAAATCAGAATGATTTCTAGAAGGATTGTGTGACAATGACAGACTGGAATAAATATGCTTTTGCATCAAAGGAATAAACAAAAAAAACGAACATTATTTTATTATAATATACAATGTTATAACAATATTACTGTATTTTTACCAATATTCCGACATTTTTAAGCAAGACTTGCACATCCAAATATTCCCTCTATGCTCTACAGGCACACTTTTGAATATAAAATTCTGTTGTAAGAGTTCTCATCCTTAAAAGGCTAGCGTCTGACAGAAAAAGATTAAAATATTACTTGTTGGCAGTGTTACATAAACAGCCTCATAGGCTGCTAATAGGTTTTGTGCATTTACAAGAGGGATGAATAGAAATTTGGTTCCCCCAGAAAAGATGTGATTATGCCTAATGTGATTTTCGATTTAAATCAATTAGCCTCTACTCTTCAGAGACGAAATGGCAAACTGTTCACAGGCACACCTGAGAGGAATTCACTGTACCCCATTCCATACAGACTCACTGTCCCTAATTTACTTGCAGGCCCAATACAAACAGCGAATACAAGCTACAGGTATCCACTTCAAATACCGCACTGAAAACGGGCCGTAGTGAATCTGATCAATAAACTGCTTTCGTTACTAAATCTATCCTCAAAAGTTGGGGGCAGAGCCACTTTTTCGGACGCATCTAACCGTATCTAACCACGATCTTTTAACTCGGCCCCCCACTTTGCACTGATCCCCTTGAAAACACAAAATGACCAAATCGAATCGCATGACTTCCCTCCACACGCCAGACTCACAAAAAAGACCCAGCGCTCTCAGAGCAAGGGCTTATAGGTAAGCTGTGCTTTTGAAAGGCCTTCTTTATCTGGGTTTGGGCTAATCACTGGCTTGAATCACCTAAATGGATTTGCCTGCACTGTTACTTTTTGGCTGTGGAGAGTTGTGTTATAACGACAGATCGTAAGTTAATTTAAGGGTTTATCACTGGGAGCGCCTGAGGTCATTTCTGAAACAGATATAAAACAATATGAACTTATATAAATGTACACTACTTTTATTCATTAAGGATGCTCTACATTAATCGAAAGTGATGGTAAATGCTGTTTTTTTCTGTCTAAATGTTATGGCTTGGTTTCAAAGACAGGGCTTAGACTAAGCCAGCAATTTTTATTAAAATGCCTTAGACATACATTACTGGTGTGCATCTTCAGACAAAACACAAGCACTGGTATATATTTTAAGATCAACCAGTGCAAGATTCTTTTAGTTAAAACCGCTTAGATTTACCCCTTTTTTTATCTGGGACTAGGTTTAAAGGAATAGTTCACCCAAAAATCATTTACTCACCCTCAAGTAGTTCCAAACCTGTATGAATTTCTTTGTTCTGTTTAATACTTTTGCTCAGGGCTCTGTTCAAATAATTAACATCAGGTATGATGAATAGTAAAGCAAGCACTGCTATCTAAATGAATATATACTGATTTACCATGGCTGGAAACTATATTACAGACTCCATATCAGACCAGACTGTTTTATTCCAAATCCGTAAGCTCTCATGTCATTGTCTGGTCTGTCTGTTGTAAAATAACTGAACACAATCAATCCATTTTACTTCAAATGTCATGAAAGATTGAAACAGGGGATTCAATTTGGCCTTTAAACACAGACTCTTGTCTTATCTGATTGGAAGAATGTACATAAAGTGTCTAAACTCTTATTTATGAGTGTAAGACGAAAGCTGTATCAAAAGTTTAACAGGTTGCCGCTCCAGATATCTGCACAATTACTGGCATTGTCCTTAAATTTAAGTTTATGATGCGAGTGATCTTATGGCCTGTGGTCCAGAGTAAAATATATTTAACTTTACAACTTTTTTTTTTCTTCCAAGTGCACATAAAGTGCATTTGTGGGCTAAATTTGCAAAGCCCTTTTCAAAAGCTTTAGCTTGAGATATATTCATTACAGCTGAAATCGAATTGTGTAAAATGAAATAATGCAATAGCTGTTTAATGAAGACTAAGCAGAAAATTAGATCAACTTTGACCTCAGCCGAACTAATAATACACAGTTTGAAGAGCAACAAAGAAACGTTTGTGTCCACGTTCTCTTCAAGTCAGTGTCATATATGTGTGTGTGTGTGTCTGTGTAGAATCTACACAGTGTCCATGTGCATGTGTGGACATAGACAGAGGCACAAGTGTGTGTCTGATTGTGCCATAACATGCGTGACAAGTTAAAGCAGTCATGGCCATCTCAAAAAGTGTAAAAGCTTTCAGCCAACACAATGAGGCGCACAAATCTACTGATAATCCACACACAACCAGAGTGAGTTTATGTACAGTGTGGTTCATATTACGCTCAACATTCTAGCTCCATTTCTACTCACACGTCACTGAATTGTCCTGAAATTGTATTAAATGAAATGAAATGCGCATTATTGCATTGCGTAGCTCCTCGAAACAAAGGTTTATTCACAAAGCTTATAAATATCAGCTCATTGACGGTGTTATCAAACAGAGGGTGAATCTCTTCTCTGTTAAGACTCTGTTAAGATAAATTGTAATATCCAGACAGTTCTTTAAAGATTAATATACTGATTTTGCGATTCAAATTGGATCATTGTAATTTCCTTCTACAGACCGATCTCTCCACGCTCTCTCTCGGGCCAAATTGATTAATCAGCACAGCCTGAGTTGAATTTGATGGCGGAGTAGAAGAACAGAGGCTAGTACAAAGTGACCAGTGTGACGCCCTCTCATGTTCAGGATTGAATGAAAGGCCTTGTCCGTCTGGCTGGAACAGAGGCTGATCTTTTGGACTGTCATGGAGGAAATCACCTCTGATTTGTGGTGTAGATAAGGTATTTTTTGGGGTATTTTGGGAAATCGGTTACGTACAGCATGGCTGATACCGCAAGAGAGAGGTTTATTATACGACAGGTGCATCATCTACAGCTGGCCTGAAGAGTATTTTGAGCCACATGTCGGAATGTCCTTAGGTAACAAAATGTTAAACCAGGTGGCATTTAATTTATCAGATTATTAATCATGAATACTTGAATGCAGTGAAATTGCATAAGCCTACACATTTATATAGAAGCCTGTTTTTGCTTCAAAAAAAAACAAAACTCACAAATATTTATATTAATTATTATGTAATTAGTCATTTGAATGTATGTCATAATATCTCAAATTTCTCAACATTCACATACACTCACATACACTATAAGTCCTTAAAATTGAACTGGAAATTAGGTGCTGGGCGTCCGGCCAGAGGAGAACTGGACCCAACTAAGCCTGGTTCTCCCAA
>JAUCMS010000079.1:2779702-2793135 GCA_032357445.1 Enteromius radiatus
AAGGTGGAGGGAGTGAATAACCCGCGCTGTCTCCACCCTTAATACCATGACTGAGGTGAGACCCTTGAGCAAGGCACTGTTCCCCCAACTGCTCCCCGGGCGCCGCAGCGATTAGCCATAACACCAACATGTTTTCTTTTTAAGTGTTCGTGCATGACTGTGGTACTGCCATGCCATGAAAGCTTGGTCTTGCATAGCGTGCAGGTTACCGTCGTCTTAAAGGCGTTTAATGTAAATTGCTCCCATACCTTGGAGGACTTGAGGTGCACACTTTTTCCTGCAGACGCTTCTGTAACCTCCATTGCGTGAGCAGCTGTTTATCTGTGTGTATTTGTGCATCTAGTGGTCACGCTCCTGACAACGAATTTCAATATTGATAATTATCGATTTTATTGATTAGTCGTTGCAGCCCTAATCTGTCTGTCTGTCTGTTTTTTTTGTTTGTTTTTTTTCTGTCTGCATGCATGCCTGCTTGTCTGTCTGTCCTTTTTTTTGTCTGTCTGTCTGCATGCATGCCTGCTTATCTGTCTGTCTCTTTTTTTTTTTTTTTTTATCTATCTATCTACTTGTCGTTTTTTTAAATCTATCTTCTTGTCTGTTTTTTATCTATCTGTCTGCCTGACTAACTACCTACCTGTCTGTCTATATATCTATCTCACGCTCTTTGTTTTTCTATTGCTCTCTCTCACTCTGATGTAGCTAGACTTAATAATACATTTTAAAAGCTGTTCGCTATCCATGTTTTACCATGGTGCGTATGAAAGGAACGATTTTCCCTTATTGTTTGACTCTTCTGCATGCTTTAATTTCAGATATTCTGTGTTACAATATGTAGGTATGATGTAGAGTTATGCAGCTTGAGGATCTCATTGTATCAGCGAGAGATCAGTGAGACAGTGACGCATCACACAATCAGAGAGGCCACGCTGAGAGCCAGACAGCACTGTGAAAGGAAAGAACTCCATAATGGAGGAGCAGGAGGTTGAGCACAACGTAATTGGCAAGTCTTCCTCATTTTTTGCCCACACCTCTCTACTTCCATGCATGGTGCAAGTGATGTTAAATTGCCTTCTCTCTCTCTGTATTCCCTCATTATTTCTCTCTTCCTGTCAGCATTGCCGAACAGTAGAATATGCAATCCTAGACACCAGTCAGATTCGGAGATGGACCGAAATGCTGCTAAAGAATGTTCCTGTCCATCTGTCAGCATTCCAGAGACAGAGCTGCTTTTAGCTTTCTTTATTTGAGACAATCGTCCCTGTCTATGCTTCATTTGGGTTTGTGTCCACATTGGGTCACTATTTGTGTGTGAGTCTCTCCATTATGAGGTAAGTAAGTGTTCCTCCCAAACAACAGGGTCATTTTATAGAGTTAATTCTATAATGAGGGAAAGTAATGACACTAAACTAGGGCTTTTGTCACAGGCCTCTATGTCTGCAGCAGAGGCAGTGTTTGACACATTAAGAGGTTAGAAATCCCAAGCCATTTTCCATTTATTACAATTTACCAAACAGTAAAACCCTATATTTGGTGTTCATCAGGATTCAAGGGGTATGCTGGCAAACGGGTTGTCATGCTAAACTGCAACCTTCTGCATTTGGCATTCTCATCATATGTCACATGTTGCTTTAGATTTTTTGTGAAACAATTGTTTTTGTGCATTTTGCCAGTACATGCCTCACACAAATCATACAGGTGGGCAGGTGTTTAGCACTTAGGATTTAGGCCTTTTGGAAAATAAAATTAAATGCATTAAAGAGAGTACTCAAGCCATCTAGAAACCAGAACAGCATGGGTGCTACTTGAGCCAGTAAGCAACAAGGTGACACATTTTGCACTAAAATCAGCCTTTTGATGATAAATGTGTCTTTTTCCCTGTCAGTGTTGTTGATTTGCAAAGGGGTCATTTTTAGAAGTCACCAGGGTCAAGATGAGGTCAGTGAGACACTGGTGAGCTTTAACTAGTGATTTACAGTGTATAGTAAACCCCTTCAGGCTTATGGGTCATTGGTTAGCTGGTTGTGTGGAGACAAGGAAGTATAGGATATACTTAGGAATTGTAGCCTTAGGTGAAATCAGCAAATCGGTGCAAAATGCCCTCACAGGATAAAATCCTGCCACGCTCTTGTTAAAAGTCTAGAGCTTTAGAGTATGTATGTATATGTGAATGTATGTGATATAAAATGTGTGTGTGTCTGTGTGTGAAAAAGAGAGATCTTAGAGGATGTGTCTCAGTCTGATGAGCTCTCCTTTTCCCCCGGGCTTCATTAAAAGCTTTCCCTCAGAAACGACCCTCTGTGGTGCTTTTGCTCCTCCACCAGTTCTGGGCTGAGAGACAAAACACTTGTTTCCTCTCTCTCTCTCTCTCTCTCTCTCCCTCTTTCTTTCTCATGTAGTCTCTCAGGTCCTCAAAAGGCTTTGTTACAGGCTTTTCAAGTAGAAGCACCTATTTATTTGCTCTTTTCACGGTTAATTCTTGGTTTTCTGCTCTCCTCAGATGCCGAGCAGAGCTATGGTACTTCTGCCTGTGCTCAGGTACTGAGTCACTGGGTCTGGATAATGGACCGACTTAGAGATGGAGCGATGCATCTCAAACACACTCAAATAAAAGCTAGCTGGGTCACAGTCCTGCAGTGTAGTAAATTTTAAAATACTCATCATATCTCTTAATATATTAAAATATTAAACTCAATTTTACATGATTGGACAACTTCTCGTTTATCACAGATGATCAAATAGTTCCTATAGTGCTGCTTCTGGTTTCGTTCTGTGTTACTCTCTGTTTTTTTTTTTTTTCCCCTAGGAGTTCATTTGTACAATGCTGAGTGCTAGATGGCTGGAATGAGTTTATTTGCTTTGGTGATTTGTCATGTTCAGTATAATCTGGTAGCTGTAATAGAGCCTGTCTGGACAGTTTGACTGTCTCAGTTGTGTATCTCTGTTGTAATCCTGTTAGAAATACCCACAGTGCTGGCATGTGAAGTCACTGTTCTCCACTCCTGATGAACTAAATTAGTAAGGACATCTCATAGAGGTAATGTTTTTTTGTATGTGATGTCACTTCTTGTTGGTGGGGCCATAAGGTTTATGGCAAAACGGTTAAGTACTTGCTATTAAAGGAGTAGTTCACCCAAAAATCAAGAGGGGGTGCGTCTGCAAAGACTTTCTCCATGTTGTGTTTAATTTATCCAAAAATAAATATGAGAGAAACGCGGCACAGAAAAGGAAAACTCATCCGTGCACGCTCACTCCGTCTCCAACGGACATTTTTGTGCAAACTATTCTTTGAAGTAAATTTTATAATATGATAAACTCCCCCCCCCCCCCCCCCACTGCATATGTCTTCTTGTGCACCCCATTTAAGGAAGTAGTTCTTATTACGCACGTTGGCACGCACAGTTCAGATACTGAAGAAACAATATTAGCAGCTTTTCCCAAATGCACCAGACAGGGAAGTAGAGGCTTGTGTTTGTGTCTGTCTAGCCAGTGCTCCTCTTGAGTCGGTCTCATCTCAGACACGGAGTCTCTGTCAAACCCAAGAGCCACAGGCCAGGGAGAGAGCAAACATTCAATGTCATCTCTGATTGGCCAAGGTTGAGCAGCGCCTCACCTTCCCATGAACCCCTCCGCTGTCACTGATTGGACGAGCCTCACTTGTGTCTGAACCCTGCCTCGTGTGATACGAGAGCGGCTTTGTGGGCCTCAGAGACGCTTTATGGAGACGGACTCAGGGTGGGTGGACGTGTTCTTGAGGGCTCTCCAAAGCATCGCTCGCTGTTGAGAGATCCTTCATCACCATGCTGTCATGATAGCACTACTCATAAGAGCACCAAAACCACCTCTCCTTGACAAGGCAATTCTGACTCGCTCCCTGTCATTAAGCAATATGAAGTCTGGAATGTGAATGCCGCAGTGTTTGATTCCTGCCCTTTATGAACTTATCTGGGCTGGGTGAAGGTATTAGACTTGAATGTCAGAGAGGAACCCAGTGCACTACAGCTTTAACTGCAGTTCCTCTGATTCCCACAAGAGGTCACTGTAGATGGCATGTAAAATCCTACATTGAAAACTTGACAAGATATGTCTGATACTTTCAGTTTTTCTTTTGCTTGCATAATCTATTATGCAAACATCATCAGACATTACACAGTTGCTTTAAAATGACTAATTTCTTGAAGAGATTTTTTTTTTGTTTTTTGTCAAATCATATAATTTTGAATAAGTTATATATACAAAATATATTATAAAATGTCAAGATGATTATGGTAATGACAGTATATGATTGTTAAAACTTAGTGTATTAATATATTTTAAAATTATGCATAAATACATCTTTATTATTATTATTAAATAATACAATTAATTAAACACAAAATACTGTTTGACTGATGACTTATCTGATGATAGTGACATTTACAGACAATGTTGTATGATGTATGCTCAAGTTAACATGTTGTTGCGCAAATTTAATTTGTGCTCTGTTTAGGGCATTCTGTACCCCTATGTATACTGCCCATTTGTGGCGATGTTATAGGAGGAGTAGCATGCAGAAACTTCGTGTGGCATATAATGATGGATTGAGGCTGCTACTTAAGGTTCCAAGAGGGAGCAGTGTAAGCCACATGTTTGTGTGTGCAGGTGTGCCAACTTGCTCTGCCTTGTTGCGTAATCTGATGTATAGATGTATATGTAGGTTTTCAGACTCTGAAAATAGTATAATTTTAACACTGACGAACCCGGCATGTAGTTCTGTCAGGTTTTCCTCCACCTTGTGGAATCATTGGCGCTGTAGTCTGTATGTAAATATGTGATGGTGTGGATTCTGCCTGTTTCTAATTATTTATTTCTCTATTGTATTTTATTTTTCTGTGGTTATTCTGTCTAGTTCTGTTTACTGTAGTTTTATGGTATTGGACCATGTGTGTCCGTAATAAAAGTTTGATGATGATGATATACATTTTATATACATATATTGTTTGCATATGTAAAAATGTATGTAAAAAATGCACATCCTGCATCTGTCCACTGCTCTCTTTCTCAGGACTGCGGTGATTTTGTGACCTTACAGAGCTGGGTGGGCGATGGTCAGATATTGAGCAAGCACAGCTGTGTGAATCAGGAGGTGAGCAATAACACACTGGCTGGCCTTCAGCATGTTGCCCAACTTCCCCTCAACACAAGCACACGACACTCGCTTTATGTTGCACACAGCCCTCTGTAAGTTTGCGCACATCCCTCATCAGTTCTGTTACATTTCAAGTTGTCTCCTCAATCTCAAAAACAAATCAAGATCAAAACATACTCGGTTTCTAATAACATGATCACTTTAAAAAAAATATTTAGTCCTTTTATGCAATATTGTAGGCCTAGCATTTGTAGGATGCCTTGCTTGGTCAATTCAATTATATTGTAACAAAATTACTGTAAAATATAACAAAACAATATATAAAATGATGATAATATATAGAACTCTTTGCTAAATATAAATGTGAACATGACAGACATAATATTTAATTGAATATTTGTATTTAAATGTATACATATGTGAACTAGGGTACTCTTAACTAAAGGAAAATAATACAATGAAAATGGGACATGGATGCATTTTAGGCTTTCCCCCTCATACCATTATCTCATTGTCATTCAGATGTTAGATACCTTTCCCTCTCTATTTTCACCTTGTCTGTGTCTCGGATCACCTTTGCGTGCCACCTGACACTGATCAACACCTGCAAATCTCCCACTCTCAATTTCTCACTCATTCTCTCTCTTCATATAAATGACATTAATCTTTGGATGGCTCCTGCCCTTGCTCATCTGTCTCCGATATCTCCATGTGTGTTCTTTCCTTGGGGAAGGAATCTGACCATTTCAAGTAAAAGTCATGAAAGATTTCCATATGCTACTTTTCAGATGCTCAGCATTACTGGCCATCGACTGCCCCGCACTTCTGCTTTATGTACATCTATCCTGTCATGCAACATTATGTAATGTCTGTCGTAGGGTAACAACACTGCTAAATATGGGAATGTTTGTTTCCTGGCCACAAAGTTTGAGTTATAAATTCTTTTTTTCTTTTTATATTCATATTTTATTTTATATTGCTGTAACAACGAACTCTAAGAAACTCTATTCCAAAATATATATATATATATATATATATATATATTTTTTTTTTTTTAACTATTTATTATTTTTAGTTTGTTTTAGAATGTTTTAAATTTTCTTATTTTAAGAAATAAAAGGTTAAAGGAAATGTGCTTTTGTGGTGTTTTTTTTTGGGGTTTTTTCTTAAAGTTCAGCAGAAGAAACTATTGTATGATCCCAAAGTGCATAAATGTAATATTATATTACAGTATTACAATTATTACAAGCAGTACATTTACATGTTGTAATTTCAGTTGGACAATCAAATGTTGTTGTTGTTTTTTTTTTTTTTTTAATTAATAACAAAACTGCACCATCAACAAAACATAAGTATTTTGTCTTAAAATGCATGCAATTCTCAATACCACAAATCTTTGATCACTTTATCTTAAGCTCAAGCGATTGTCAATGCACATGTGAAATTTTGCCATGCATAGTGAAAAAAGCTGTTTAGGAAAGGTGTGGCATTCAGCCCACTGCACACTTTTCTTTGTACATGCTTGTCAATCACCCTTATATGGATAATGGTTTTGAACAATCTTTTCAGCTGGCAAATAGAAATCAATGTGCAGTTTTTGCAAAGTCATACCTCGTGTTGTGATTGTGACAGTCACTCATGTGGTTGATTAAAATGCCCCCTCCCCCGCCCCATTAGTGGCACCCTTTAAAATGAGTGCAAAAGAAACCACATCCTGTACAAACAAGAAATGGGTGCAAAAATCCCATGATAGATGGAATTTCCTGTATTTAAAACAATATATGTGATGATCCCCAATAGAGGAAGTTTATCAAAGAATGTGGTGGAGGCTGCCGCTTCTCCATTTTTGTTTTTTAATAGTTTTCTTTTTCTGCCATGTCACTTTGTTGCTGTAGACACGTATTGGAAACACAAAACGATTACTAGAAATGCATTACACAAGAGCAGATGGGCATACGCCAGAAAGCCCCTCTTAAAAGATCTGTTTTATACATTTTGCAAACAGTTGTATTCATATCAAATCTTAGTATTAAAACTAAACATCTTATTAGTTTAAGCATTTTTTTTTCATCTAACCTATGCCAACTGAGCTGCACAAACAAAAGCATGCGTCTATTGCAGAAACATCCACTACTTCCAGTATACATTTTATTTATACTCATAAAAGTATTATTATAAAGTAACATTAAAATTATAGAAAACATTTTCACTTTGTATACTTTGTAAGGACTAAATGCAGTTTTTGCTATATTAATTGAGATATTAAGCCTTAATGTGTCCCACTTTAGACGCAGATTTGTTTCTTGTTTTACAATGATTATTGTTTCAGAAATTATTTCTGTAATAAACTGCCAAATCTGGATAAAGTGTGTGTATTGTTTAAATAAGACCATTAAATGTTACCCTGGACCACAACGTTGCTGAGGTATATTGTAGCATTAGCCAAAATACATTGTATTGGTAAAACTTGTACATTTGATCAAAACTCAACTTTAGGTTTCTACCTAAAATATATTAAAATGTCATTTTTGATTAGTAATATGCATTGCTAAGAACTTCATTTGGATCATTTTAAAGGCAATTTTCTCAGTGTTTAGATTTTTCTGCACCCTCAGATTCCAGATTTTTTAAATAGTTGTATCTCAGCCAAATATTGTCATATCCTACCAAACCATACATCAATGGAAAGCCTTTTTATCATTTCTAAGATGTATAAATTGACTGGTTTTGCCATCCAGGGTCACACATTTCTGCATATCTCTGGTCTCTCATAACATGTGATATCATATGCATAAGCACCCCCGTTACTGGACATACACTTCTGTGTGGTATCTCTTTATCATCACGTAGCAGAAGTAGCCAGCTAGATGAATAGTCCTTGTGTGTGTGGCAGATTGAGCTTAATGAAAGATATAAATTACCTGTGATTGTCGGCCGCAGGGTTTTTTCTGTGAAGTCAGCGGTTGGTTGATCTCTTGCTATTGCAGTTGCCCAGCAAGATCAGCAAGACTCAATCCAATATAAATCTTGATCTATTTCCTCTTTTTCTTCGTCCATGGAACCGGGTGCAAATGGGAAGTCTCAACACTTTGACATACATGTTGAACCTAGAAAGTAAGATGTTTTAATATAAACTCCATAAACGCCACTATTAGATAAATTATCTAATTATAAAGATTTTCAGTGTTTAATGCACATTAAATGTTCACATACTACACGCATCACAACTGATGGAGATTGTTTGCTTATTTCTGGTCTCATGAATAAAAATTATATATATTTTCTGGCATATATATTGAATTGAGTTTGTTCTGGTCTTTATGGTAGATTTTGTCCTGACATCAGAGTTTTGAGTGGAGATGTGTTTGGCTTTTAAATTGTATAATTGTCATGACAATTTGACTCTTTGATGCATCTTATTTTAGTGCCATGCATATTTTTCCCGATTGGTGTGTGTGTTTGAGCAAGAACACAAAACCACAAAGTGTCCGTATTAGTAATTGTATTGCCTACTGTGACGATTCAAATGCCATATGAGTCGTCATTATTAATGTGACGTGGTTAAATGCCACATTAGAAACGTCATTTGGGTGTTTGTAAAATGTGATGTTTTATGAAAGCTCAGCCATGCTTGATTTATTTGATACAGTAAAATCTGTAGTAATATTACAATTTTTAAAAAACATAGTTTAAAATGTAATTTATTCATGTAATGCAAAAATGTTAATTTAACAGCAGTTACTTTAGTGTTTAATGCCCCATCATCCTTGACTTTATTTCTTAATTTTTATGTGAAAACTGTGATAGTTTGTTTTTCAGGATTCTGAAAAATGAACAGAATTTATTTTAAAAACTAAAATCTTCTGTAACATTATAAATGCCTTTAAATTCACCTTTGATCAATTTAATGGGTCTATGTTGAATCTTAATATTAATTTCCTTTTAAAAACTCTTTGAATGGTAGTTTATTAGTTATATATTGATTTATTTATTAGATATTATTTACATTTTTTTTATGTTATAGAAATATTTTTTAGGTTGTATATTTTTCTATACTGTTTTTCTAAAAAAAAAAAAAAATTAGATTTAAGGGCTAAGTTCAAGATTATAATAGAAAAAAATTATATTCAAAGGTATTTAAAACCAGTGGAAACACCTTTGTGTACTTTGACTCAAACCTTGTATTTGATGAGATACTTCCCTTGTGACAACTAGCCCCATCTATATATTTCATGTGTGTGGTCATTTTGTCAAGAGATAAAAGATGTGTTTGACTTGAGAAAGTGTTTAGAGGATTATAAGCAGGGAAAAGAGTTCAAAGCCAGAAAAAAAAACTTGAAGCGTTTTAAGTGTCCCTTTACTCAGCGCCCTCACCTCTATCCCAGAATTCCCTTTGTCCAAAAGTTTCTGGCGAGAACAAACTTCCCCCCACATCTTCAAAACCTGATCACTTTGCTTTATTCTGATCAATGTGCTCCACGTTTCTCCTCTCGGTGTCAGAGTAGTCAGGAGATAAAAAAGCAGGAGGGGTGTGGGGGTAGACGGCTTACTTTTTTAGATGCCAATTGTATGTGTCTCTGTGGCTGCCTTACCTGTGTTCCTTTGATCATAGCTGAGCATGAGGTGGCGTTTGATTCCAGGGCTACTTTGACAGCTCGCAGGCTGGCAGAAGCCTCTCGGATGACTGGAGATCAGAGAAGACAGGCTGGAAAGCAGAAGTCCAGCTGAGAGAAGATCAGAAGAGGCACAACTTCAACCAGAGCTATTGTGAAGGAACGTAATGGCTTAGATAACTTTTTCCCCTCCATCTTTTTTTTTTTTTCTTTTCTTGTGAAAACTTACCCTTCAGAATTTTGAATTGCCCACTTTAAGGTCTGTGGGGCTTTGTCTGGCTTTGACAAAAGAGGCATGTTGTTCTTGTCCTGGAGAGCCCGATCTATTTAAACGGTGTCACTCCTGCTTGATGTTCTCTTGTTTTCAGCAGCACTGGTTCAGCCCTGGTTCTCCAGCTGTAGATGCACATACTATGAAAAGATACAATACAGTTAAATGTACAAACATGCATTGTTCATGTCTATAAATGTGTAAAACAGCTACATTACTGTCAAATGCTTATGTAGACTTTATTAAATCTGCCTGTGCATCTTTGTTTGTTTTGGTTTATGCTATTTTGTGTGTGTTAAGGACTTTAAACTTAACATTTTAAAAGTTGAATTGGTATTTACTTAAGTGTGTTAATTGAACTCGACTGTAAATCAGTCCAGTGCCAACTACTGTGTCCCAGCAAAACATACAGAGGGCTCCTGTGGTGTACTGTCTCCCTCTGGTGGAGGATGTAATGAACATCTTGCACTGCATTACATATATTTTAAATATATGAATGCGATTTTATTAACCTGAAATGTTAATTCCGTTATCATTTAAAACATTTCTAACCCTAAATTAATATAGGTCTTCTGTTGAACACCTGGTAGCCATCAACTTAGCATTTTATTATTGAAGTGGAAGGCTACAAGCAACTGTTTGTTATCCAACAAAGGAAAATAAACTCATATAGGTCTGGAGGGTTAGTAAATTATGACATAAATCTCATTTGGGGGTGAATTATCCCAAATATATTATATTATGAGCCCCTGATTTTCTTCATATTAATTGCAATATTTTGTTTGTTTGAAAAGTGACCATAATTAAGCTAAACAATGTAGTTCTCTTTTATTGTTATAATGTGTTCTTGGTGGTTTGGACTAAAGTTTATAACAATTAGACACTTTATCACAAAAAACACAACACGTGTAGAATCACGGAGAGAAATTCACCCTCACTGTCACAACAACTAAAACTACAGCAATACAAACTGTACTTTAATACAGAAATAAGCACTGAGGACTTAATACGGACTTCATCCGAGGAATGTTACTTACAGGTGAGTCGCGTTACACACTCGATTCCTGCGGTTTGGGCTTATAATGGTGCAAGGTTGAAAGTGACGCTCACTGACTCCGCCTAGTGGAGCGGAAGGAAAACTGCGACCTTGTTTTACATTTCTCATAGGTTTGGTCGTCATACATATAAAATACACTGAACAAATTATGTGTACTGTAAAATCTGTACACTTTCAGAAAGCTAAAATAAACTAAAATACGCTTTTAACATACCTTTGTATTTATTTACCACTTTTTTAGTATATTAAATACTAAATTAGTACATTATGGAAGTGCACTTGTTTTTCACCTGGGAATTTATGAGGCATTTCACGTGAGTATATGTGTCTGCTTACATGTATTAACAGTTATATTCACACATATGGAGAAATTACGTATGTTTTTATCCTACAGAGATTTGATGGGGCTCAAACCAGCCACCTCTGAATGGTGAGGCAGCACTCTTACCTAATCACTTGTTGCAAAGGTGGCACTTGAGCTCAATCCTAGCCTTGAATGCCATGACTACTATAGCTTTTACACTGAGCGCTGGCATTCGGGATCCTTCATTGGATATAAGGCCAACAACTTAATATAAACAATAATGGGATTCAAACAGCATAGTTAAGATCTACATAATTAAAATTAACTGAACCACTGAGTTGGTTGATTTTATCTGTGCTTTGCTTTTAATGAAAAGAAATGTCTGCAACTCACACAACACAGTAATATCCACAAGCTATGGCTGGAATTGAACCAGCAACCACTGATACTAGAAGAGACGGCTTTGACCTGTGAGCCACACAGCTCTATTCTGATCATTTGCAGGAACATATATTTTGATGTCAACCTGTATGTAATTATCTGCTGTTTGAATGATTTTGTGGGATGTAATGAGAATGATGTAACATAAGCAACAGTGGGCTGTGAACTCAATACACCATGATTAAACTTCCACCCTTTAACACTTGAGCCACTAGAGCTTTCTTTAAGCCAGACCTCAGTCAGTTTGTGCAGTAAACAAACCACTAAATTAAATTAAATTGGAGCTGAACACACCTTGTGAACACACAATGATGGTGATCAGTGTGATGGTGATGAATATTTAATTAGCTATACGATCAAGCAGTGGGTGCTTATGAATGTAACATTTTGAATGTAATATAGTTAATAGTAGTTATAGTTCTGTCTGACCTTCTCCTTACTGTTAATTAAGTAGTTTCATATTAAATTTGAAAATTAGTCTGAATAAGTGTTACCCTTGTTGAGAATAGTGTTCCTTTGAACTACCTTTGACACACCTGAAGTATTAATTTAGGGTTGTGCAGTTTGGTAGTTGTGTTGTGTTTTTGCTTTGCTTTTAAAGTCTGCATGAGCTAGATGTTTGCAGCTGATTTTATATCTGTATTGTGGTGTATTTCTAGGAGAAACAGAATATTGAATGAGTAAACTAGAGGCTGTGGCTAGTTTTTCTACTGCAAATTGATTGGATGTATTAAAGTAGGCGTTTCTTTCAGAAATGAACACTGATGGTTGGAGGGGCGTGGATAATGATGTCACACTCATGCCCAAGCGTCACACTGAGGTCATCAGAGAAGACACAACATTTTATTGAGTGTCTGGCTACTTTTTTGAATTGCATTGATGGAAATCAAGTCCAATTATTATAATCATAATCACGTTACGCCCTCTATTGGTGATTAATGTGAATCATATCAAGTCTAATAATGATCTTAAAAAGGTTAAACTCTCCTGTGGTGATTTCTGTGAATTACACCACTGCATATCGAGTAATTCACAAAAATCACCACAGGAGGGCATAACCTGTTTAAAGTCATTCGACTCGATATGCAGTGGTGTAATTCACATTAATCACCCCAGGAGGGCGTAACCTGTTTAAATTCATTAGTCTCGATAAGCAGTGGTGTAATTCACATTAATCACCACAGGAGGGCATAACCTGTTTAAATTCATTCGACTCGATATGCAGTGGTGTAATTCACAAAAATCACCACAGAAGAGCGTAACCTGTTTAAATTCATTAGTCTCGATAAGCAGTGATGTAATTCACATTAATCAACACAGGAGGGCGTAACCTGTTTAAATACATTCGACTCGATATGCAGTGGTGTAATTCACATTAATCACCACAGGAGGGAGTAACCCGTTTAAAAACATTCGACTCGATATGCAGTGGTGTAATTCACATTAATCACCACAGGAGGGAGTAACCCGTTTAAATACATTCGACTCGATATGCAGTGGTGTAATTCACATTAATCACCACAGGAGGGAGTAACCCGTTTAAATACATTCGACTCGATATGCAGTGGTGTAATTCACATTAATCACCACAGGAGGGAGTAACCCGTTTAAATACATTCGAC
>JAUCMS010000079.1:2817672-2866749 GCA_032357445.1 Enteromius radiatus
ATACACAGTATATACAAATATATTATGTAAAGAAAAACTTTTATTTTGGATGCGATTAATCGTTTGACAGCTCTATTAATAAACAAACATGATTGATTGACAAGCGGATGTTGTTGAGACACAGAATCGCTGTGGACCTACTGACCTAACTGCAATAACTATGGATGATTCATTAATTTCACCCCAAATTTCATGCAGTGTGTTAAAACATCTTTAAACCCAGTGACTATGAAGCTGATGCATGCCAGACAACGGCAGAAGAACAGAGCCAATAATGCAATACTATGCTCAAGTGTGTCTTTTTGTTTAGCGCACACTGCCTATTATTTATTTGTGCGTCTTAGAAAATCCTGGCTGAGGATTCAGGCTTGGCTTCTGCAGAGTTTATGTCATTGCTCATATTGAAAGATAAAAAAAGAGACTTTGCATGTGCAGGTTTTTTTTCTCCATTTTTCCCCTTGCCATAATCTAACAATGACTTTTACAGCCACGTTCCGTGCAGAAACCTCTCTAAACTGCCAAGAGCTTTTGAAATCAGCTCCCTCTGTTTATTCCTTTTGATTAGGGCAGTAAATCTGGGTATCAATGAATCTGTTAATCATGGTGTCACACACACGAGGTCTGTCTTTAGACGTCCATATGAGCGAGAGGTTTGTGCCAGCGTGAATAGAGAAGAGGAAACCTCCCATTTGTGCCTTTCGTTCGTGTGGTCTCCGCGTTCCCGTGTTTGCTCCCCACAGCAGGAATTCCTACCTTTCAGTTCAGGATCGGCATTCCCAGGAAGACGCCCTTCAAAGGAGAATTGGAGGAAGTCCTGATATAGACAGTTTTACGGTCGTTTAACGCAGATGCTCCGCTCAGAGGATGCTGGAGCAGGAAATGGTTTTATTTCGCTTCTTTGGGGGTTTGGAAAAAAATAACTGGGTTTGTGGCATACAGCTTTCATGTTCTGCCCAAGAGTTAAGTACGAGATCTGACTGTAAACTGCTACATGTATAATGAGATCTGTGTCACATATGTAGAAGAGTATTGTAGGCTCATATGTACAATGAGCCGGTGTGTGTGTGTGTGTGTGTGTGTGTGTGTGTAAGAAAGCACACAATACTTCCTGATAAATATCTGTAGCCTGTATTGGCAGCATTTTCTGAGCACTTCCTCCTTTGTCACCACAGGTTTGGCCGAATCTTGCTGTTTGTTTCTCTTTACACTCCCACTGATATTCCAACCAAAGGCATCTGAAAAGGCAAAAATAAAAGTCTTGCACACAAAATTATGAAGCAGAAAGTCAACAAAAAATCAAAATTGAATTTACCTTTTTGATGTGTTCTAGGTTTTCAGAAGTTATCCACTGATTGTTATTCTGAAGTGAAAAAATTAGCATAATCTATTATCAAATTTCCTTTTTTCTTAAAATATTGACAAATTTTCCTACCATTTTTTACAATCCAACTGATTCCCAATAAATAAAAGAAGGTGTTGCATTCAGAAATGTCACAGTACTACTTCAAAATGTAATAAACTTTGATTTTTTTAAATAAAAAAAAAATATTTGCAACCATTATCCACAATTAAATTGCCTTCCGAAGTAAAAAAAGTGTTTTATTTAACCTTATCATATCAAAATAATAACAAAAACAAAAAAAACATGAAATTGTACTATTAAAACTTTAGTTTTCTTGTATTATTTTACTAATTTCTTATATTATTAATTCATTATCCAGTGTTTTATTCAAAAATATGTCACTTAACTACATCAAAATGAAAAATATATAAAATAAATATATATTCACACACTTTGCAACTATTTTTCATAATCCTACTGTTTCCCAACAACATTATACGGAAATACATCACATTACAGAAGCACAACGGTTCATGAACACCATCTCATGTTGACTTCAAGTGTTTTAGCCTGTCCTGTTAGAGTCTGGGGCGCTTTGCTCCTTTAGGTTTATTATTCAATCAATCCCTCAATGACTTCCAGAGCCGGCGGTTTGTTGAGCGAAAACCAGGGTGAAAGTTTAAGCTTGTGTGACTTTGTCAAAAATATGACAAAGACTTTCCCAAAATAAGGCCGTCTGCAACCAGGGAGTTCCACTTGGCCAATAAAACATGCTCTGTGTCAGAGCTATCCACACTAGTGAGTCAGCGTGCCTCGTTTCTCCATCTACAGTACCACTCCGTCTCGTTCCTTCCCTCCAGTGCAGGCCTGAAGGGTTGTGGGGCCATAGGCGAGATTAAAAAAATTGGGCTCACTGTTGTTAAAACAGTGAGAATAAAGCACAAAAAAGACAATTTCAAGATATATATGCTGCTGAATAAACATGGAGGTAGCACAATCTGAGCGGGTAGCACAAAACATCAGAACTTTGACAACAGTTATGGATATACAACTTATGAAACATATCAAGCTTAATATTCATATTTACTGTACATTTACTCAGTATATTACTTTAATGTGCTATTATTAGTCCTGGCCCGTCTGCACTTGTAGTAAGCAGTCTCTTGCCTGAAAACTCAATCGGATAGCAAAAAGTGTTGGGAAACGAAACCTCTGGCCATTCCGTTGGGTCGTATTTGGCACGGTACGGGCAGTCCGACCCAATATAATATACCCAAATGGTATGGCTTTTGACATACCTTGTTACGTCGAACTGTATTGTGTTTAATCGGGTCTGTGCATTGTGACTGCGTTAGAAGTTAAACATGTGCACTGATAGTGTAAAACCAGAAACAAAAAACATCTTATGGGTTCGCTAGGCCCCCAAAGTGAGACAGGGCCCTAGACGACCGCCTGTATTGCCTGTTGGATGGGCCGGCCCTGGTTCCCTCCATCCGTCTCGGGAGAGCGTTGGCTCAGACAGCAGGAAGGCTGCAGTAAACGCTAGCCCGCCCTGTTTGACTGACTTACAGTTACCAAAGGGCATGATGTAACGCTAGTTAAAACTGAGGAGTGTGTTCAAACACACACACACACACACATCTGACAGCTTTGAATTCAAGTCAAACTGGTTTCCTCATGTCTATTAAAACCTCAACCTGAGGTCCTGTGCTGTTCCTCCACCCAGGTCTTCCTGCTGTCCTGCATCCCAACACTCAACACTTTAATTATTGATATTTAAATTA
Source organism: Enteromius radiatus (assembly GCA_032357445.1). Lineage (NCBI taxonomy): Eukaryota > Metazoa > Chordata > Actinopteri > Cypriniformes > Cyprinidae > Enteromius > Enteromius radiatus. Next base: position 2,820,799 of record JAUCMS010000079.1, read on the forward strand.
AGATTTAATAACTGCACTTGAGACAACATTTCTATAAATATTAAGTAGTAAGTGTACTAGAAATACTTTTTAAAATTTATTTATTCATTTTAGTTTAGTTTCTTATTTCCCTTTGTTGTACATAATTGCACATTGGATTTTATTTTCAACTTTTCATTTTAACCTGTAACTTGTTTGAATAGTTACCATAAAAATACCGTAAAACACATTGCATCCCCTGGTCAAAGTGTACAGGTTTTGTAATGTTTATATAATTTTTATATTTCCTAAACTTTAACCAGGGATGTAAAGGGAAGAGGTTATTAGAGTACACTATATTAGAGTACACTAGCATGTGGCTAAAGGGCATGACGACAGCGGTCACAGGAAGTGGCCCAAGCAAGATTTAAACTTCCTGTACTGTTAGGCTTTTAACATTGAACCACCGCACCTTCCTGTTGGAAAGGTTCCCAGACCACATGGATGAAAAAACTCACTCCTATTCATTAGAAAATCCTTATCTTACACCCAGTGGATCCCTACTGTCTGCGACTATGTTGTCTAAATCTAAATGTTGTAAAAAAGAATTAATTGTCTTTTTTGTCAGTTCTTGTGCAGGACAGTTAGCATGACTCAAATCGTGTTTCCAAACTATAAAAGTTAAAATGAAAGGCTCTGCTTATGTCTAAGGTTTATTGAAGGAATATGAGCAGATATCATTGTGCACATCCTGTTTTGTGAGATCGCAGCTTCCTGTCTGTCCAACCACAGCGCCAGAGTATAAAGAGCACTTTTAGCCATTTTCTTCTCTGAAACCCATTCACAAAACCGATCCGTCTTTATCCTCAACACAACCATGGTGTTGAGGATAAAGATTAAGTATGTGTGTCTGTGCATGTTGGACCAATTTTGGAATTATTAAAGTCTGATAATAACGGTTAGGGTGATGTTCAAGGATTATGCAGCAGATGAATTTAAAGGGAAGTGTCTGACTTCATGTTTTTTATTGTTATTCTGGATCAGCCGGTATTTTGATGGGATATAGACTATTGTTTTAAAGTCTCTCATGTTCACTACGAATGCATTTATTTGATCAAACATACAGTAATATTGTGACATAATATAATATTTTTAAAATATAATTTATTTCTGTAATGCAAAACTGAATTTTCAGCACTCTAGTCTTCAGTGTCACATGATCCTTCAGACATCATTCTAATATGCTAATGTAATGTTCAAGAAGCGTTTTTCTTATTATTATTAATGTTAAAAACAATTGTGCTGCTTAATTTATTTTGGAAACCATTATTTTAAAAGAACAGCACTTATTTGGAATATACTTTTTCGTAACAATATATTTACTTTTATCTAATCAATTTTGTGCATCCTTGCTGAATAAAATAATTACTTTCATTAAAATGTATTAACTTTTGAAATGTATTGGCATGATTTGAACTGAATATTAAATTTTAAGTGACCTGTACCTTTAAGAATTCCCTTTCTGCTTGTAGGTTTTGGGACATTTAAACTGTTTTGTGCCCTCTTAACCCACTTATCTCTATCTGGTCGCTCTAATCTGTTCCTAAACAGGATCTTTTGGATTAACTCCATGTTTACTCTATTGGTAATCTCTGTTCTCTAGTGGGTGTATTTGCCCGCCTTTGAGCAGACACCTCCGTCCCAGAGAGTTCAGCAGCATGGTCGATGCTGGAACATGTTGCTTATTTGCGATTCAATTCCGTGTCAGTCTCTCTGGCTGATAGCTCTTTGTTGTTTATGAGCCTGTGCGTTAATGTACAACAGAACAGGAAATGCTTGCAGAGTTTGTGGGAGGGCACTCAGGAATGACGTTTTTTTGTTCATGCGGGAGATGAAGAGTGCAGAGGGAAAAGGGGAAATTAAAGGAAGAGGCTGAATTCAGGAGCGCTCTTTAATGTGGCCGCGTTTGTACGGCTGATGCTCTGGCCTCTCCCTTTTCACCACTTCCTGTTCGAAACCTGGTTAAAGGAAGGGTTTTTTTTTCCAAGTACAGTCAACTCCTGGAAGGATGTCTGATTGTCAGATCAAGTGAATCAAGGAGCCGGTCTGCACTTATTTACAGACTTGTACTAAATTTGGCTTCCTTCAGATCCTTAAACCTTGTCAGGGTCATTAAACTTGTCCTCAAGCCACCCTTTCATTCCCAATAAACACACAACATAATTATATATGAAATTATGCCTTGGTTACAATGATACACACGTTTTAAGCAACAGCCTTAAACAATAAAGGTTCTATATTGACATTCCATGAAGAACCTTTTATATTGACTTCCATTGTAGGAAAAAAAAATACTATAGAAGTCAATGGTGACCCAAAACAGCCTGATATAAACTTTCCTCAAAATATCTTCCTTTGTGTTTGGCAGAAATTCATACAGGTTTGGAACTACTTGAGCATGAGTAAATGTGACAGAATTTTCATTTTTGGGTGAACTATTCCTTTAAAAGTCAAAGTCAATGTCACTCGGCAGCCATCTTTGAAATGCCTCTCGGTCATCCAAGTGCAGCTCCTATCTCTTTGTATTGGGTAACATCAGATTCTCCCAAACTGTTCACTAAGCTCAGTCTAAGCTTACGATTAAATTTAATATTTGAAATCACCAACTGTGCAATAAATGTAGTTTCTTTTGCACTATTAGCGTTATAAAAAGCTTATTTCTCAGGCAAGATCAGCCATTACACCTGCGCAGTCCTAAGCACACGTCTCAGAATGCTGCAGACTGTTTCTACAGCAACCGAAACTTCTAACAGATCAGCGATTGGCTATTCGATTCAGAAGGCGTGGCTAACTGTAATTGATCAGCCATGTTAAGCGTTGCATTGCGATTGTGATTTTTTAAATTGTAAACTGTTAATGATTATAATTTGACCTCTCTTGTCTGACAGATATGGAGAGTGCTATCACGCTGTGGCAGTTTCTGCTGCAGCTACTCCTGGACCAGAGCCATAAGCACCTGATTTGCTGGACGTCCAACGATGGCGAGTTCAAGCTGCTCAAATCGGAAGAAGTCGCCAAACTCTGGGGCCTCCGCAAGAACAAGACCAACATGAACTACGACAAACTTAGCCGAGCACTACGCTACTACTATGACAAGGTTACACACGCTAATGTCGCATTTTATGAGGTGGCGATTTCGTAATGAATTCATAAAATGTCATTTGTATAGATAAGTATGATTTTCCACCCCTACAACCAATCATCAATGGGGCATTAGTGGCATTAGTGGGGCATACTGAAATGTACCACCAAGATTAGCCACCATTTTGGGTAAAATATTTACAAATTGCAATTTGAGTGTATTGTCATAATCCCTTTTGTGTTTTTGCAGAATATTATCAAGAAGGTGATTGGCCAGAAGTTCGTATACAAGTTTGTGTCGTTTCCTGATATTCTGAAGATGGATCCCCAAGCGGTGGAGCTCGGGGGTCGGGACGGGGGTCACGTCGCAGGGGGCGTCATGTTGCAGGACGTGGAGTCAGATTGTGGTGAGGGGGAGGAGTCTCCAAAGCTGTCGCTGTCATCACTGAGAAGCCCCGCCTGCAGAAACGAGTATCTCCACTCTGGTCTGTACTCATCCTTCACAGTCAGCTCCCTCCAAAGCCCGCCTCCGCTGCTGCGTCCAATCAAGGTTGAGAAGCAGCGAGGGTGCGAACGAGGGGAGGAGGGACAAACGGTGATTCGCTTTGTCACTAATCGATCAGAAAAGGTCGTTCCCCTGGCTTCCTCTCCGCCACCTGCATCCGCGGAGGTCTTCTTCGCTTCAAAAACCTCCCCTTGTTCGTCCCGTAGCCCCTCCCCCTCTCATAGCCCTGTCTACACGCTGCGGCCGGAGCGCAGCCCGGAGGCTCGCATAGACGAATCAGAGCAGAGCGCTCAGCCTCTAAATTTATCATCCAGCCACAGGGAGCGAGCCCAGAATCGAGAACCCGAGAGGAGGACCGGTAGCAACGGACTGCCTCCCAAAGCTCGGAAACCCAAAGGGCTGGAAATCTCCGCCCCTTCCATACTGCTTTCAGGAAGTGACTTGGGCTCCATTGCCCTCAACAGCCCAGCACTGCCCTCAGGGTCACTCACACCAGCCTTTTTCACTGCACAGGTATTAAACTACGTCAAATGTACATGCATGCTTATGTCACACATACGTCTGTTTCCTAAAATGATTTTATCAAAAATATAGAAAAAATACACTGTTTTGACTAATAACACCAGACTGCAAAGCGACAAGGTCTGTCAAAGAGATACCAAAAATGACTGATAAAGAAAAAAAAAAATACTATTTTGCACAACATTTGTGTACTATGTAATAATATACTATTAGAATACAGTGTAGTTAGCTTAGCAACATGCTAATGTAAAGCTTTATTGACAGTGAACAGCTAAGCAAAGCTAAAAGAAATGTCAAAATGATTACATTTAACTTAATATCATATATTGTTGATCAAATTTGAGATATTGTTAAGATATTGTTCAAATTTAAATTAAAAAATGGCATTTTTTTTACTATGCTCATTAGAATATTGTGTAGTTAGCTTAGCAACATGCTAGTGTAAAGTTATATTGGGTTCAGCTGTGAGAAGGCAATCCTATTGAAAAAAATAGCATTTTGGTATGCTGGTATTGGTTTGAGCTGGTCATGTGCTGGCTCTATGCTGGTCCTAAGCATTTAGCTCCTGCTCAGGACCAGCTTAAACCAGCTGATGGTCAGCTAAGGACTAGCTCAAACTAGATGCATGCTTCAAGACCTACCTAACCAGTCTATGCTGTTATTTCAACAGGGAAGGCAGCTACGTTTTTAAAAAATATTAAAAGGGAATATTGGTCTGATTATGTTAGTCACAACAATGCTAATTTTATCATGATAATACATTAAAATTGTACTTCTATTTTACAAAACATTTTACAAAAGTAAAAATATTCCAAGATGCTATAGTACAACATAAATGCAATGAATTTGTATACATTTTTATGACAGTGTACCATGTCGTTAGCTTAGCAAGAAGGAAATGTTGCATTAGTAATTAGTTGCTGTCTGTGTAGAGAGCGGATTAGGTTTCCTTTCGTTATAGGAAGCTTTCTAGAGTTTGGATCTGAGCTATAAATGAACACAAAAACATTCTCTCCGGCACTGTTTATAAGTCTTCAACAGGTAACAAATAGACAGGGCACACACCTATACTGGTAATACAGCTATTCTGTCGTTTCGTTCTTTACTGGATGTGTTGGGAGAAATGCGTGGCAGGCAGACAGGTTTTTAAAAAGAGGCAGAGAGAGACAGGAAGAGGGAAAAGACAGACAGAATGGCATAAGCGAGAAAAGAGAGACCTGTAAGTAAAGCCATATGTCCATAATCTCACACACTACAGCACAGTGACACAGGACAGAGAAAAACTGAGCGAGAACGAGAAATTGATTTCACATGCTGCCCTATAGCCACAACCTGGTGATCCAAAGTCCATGACCCATGGGAAGCTACATGCTTGTGTGGGTTTTTCTCCCACTTTCTCTCTTAAAGGGACAGGCCACCCAAAAAAAAACAACTTTCTGTCATTGTTTACTTACACTTGTGTCATTTTAAACATGTATGACTTATTTATACACTGTTTAAGAGGTTGCATGGTGTTTAATGCTTGGCCAATGTCTGTGCTATTCCTCTCTGGATGTTTTACACATTTAAACTAGATTTTCCAATATCTGTTAACCCTGTTAGTCATCGCCGTGTCTATATGGGGTTTTGCAACGAAGGAAGCTTTTCATATTTCCTAGAACTATTGGTGAAATGTCTCACTTTTTGGTGTGTTGGCACCGCAGGAACTAGGAACCTGTTGAGTTCTTGGAACTCCATTTGGGGGAACTAAATTAGCTCCTATATCAGAGTAAGGTTTAAAACACTTCTATAGGAACTAAAAGGGATGAAAGTTTACATTGATTGACCAAATGCATACAAAACACAAGTTCTTTGGGGTTTTTTGACTGTAAACAACGGATCATGGTGTGTTTTCACATTGTGGGCGTACTAATTAGTGGAAAAACAATACAAGGTGCATGTGTGAGCTAAACAGACCAAGTATGCATTGTAAGAAATATCTGAAAATTATACTTAAGTAAAGGACAAGTTAAGCTGCTTCTCAAGGGAACATTTTCTGCCTTTAATATCAGACTGTTCCTATAGACCAAGGGTTTTCAAAGTCTAAAACAGTGGGCCTCCCTTTTCAAACTGTTTACCCTATAGCGCCCCCCAACCCAATAATTAATATAATATTGAATAATTTAGCTTCTCAAATCTTCACGACTTTCCTAAAATTATAAAATATAATATACTGTAGATATAAAAAGCATATCACAATAGTTTAAATGTAACCTACATAAATGTTAGACGCATATAAAAACAGAAGCTGAAATGCGTTCTGCAGGTCACGGAGGCGCCAGTGTCATCACTTGCATATTATTTTTTAACTTAAATGGCGTGCAAAAGACTGATAAATTCATCATTAATGGCATGGCTGGTTCAGTCGACAGAAATATGGGACACAGGTCAGTCTAAGCATTCACCTGCAAGCGCCACTGCTCACGTCACCAACTTCCCAAACAGGCAAACGCACATAAAAACATAGTTACTGTGTCTGTGCCTGATTGAAAAAAAAAAATCCTATTTTAGAGAATGTAGATTATATTTGCATCATCTCATCCACCCACGACCCACCCGCAATTAATCATCTTTTGGGTTTAAGCCCTGAAGTTGAAGGCTTTGAATTTGGGATTTCATAAAGCTCTCTTTTGCATTTATAGGCATATAACTATAATTGCAGGCTTGCTGAACAGCAGCAAAGCTACGGCATTATAGGTGAAAAATTATTCTCATATTTTTGACTAAGTATTATTTAAATAAAACCATTTAAATATATATATAATAATTAAAGTCAATAATGTTATAATAACTCAATATTTTTAATTTATTAAAAAAAATTCCCGCACCTCCCCTGACACGCGAGTAATCTAAAGTTATAACGTGATGAGAACATTTCCATAAGCCCCATTTATATTCAGTATGGCATCTAACCTGACTAAGTTCTATTGTATGATGTTAGATGGTTTGAGATATAGTGCACAAGTCGTATGGACTAATTTAATTGTGGATTTTTGGAGCAGTGTTGCCAAGTCTGAAGAAAAAAAAGAGTGTATTTTACCCCCGGAACACAGTTGGGCTAATTTTGAGCAGTTAGGTGGGTTTATACCTGGCATCGCTGTTTTGGAGTTTAGCAGCCCCTAGTCACCTAAAATTGTGGCAACTGACCACAAAAGACAAAGTCTAACAGATTTTGAATGACATGAGTTTGAGCACATGACAGAAGTGAAGCGATGCTTTAAACATACTGAAACATCTACAACAGACAGACAGTTATCTCATAACACCAGATTGAGCAAAATGCTCCCTCCGCTTGGACGGAAGTGTCCAGGACAGTGGTCCTACCACTAACAGGCATTGCATTTGCCCTACATTCCCTTAACACTCAGAATGTGTCCTGTTAAGGTGAACAGTTATGGGAAGGTTTTTTTAAAAGGGGTTCTTAAACTACTTTTGCATGACAGGCTTCACATGCTATCGCCTGCAAGCTGACGTGCCTGAACATGCAGAGACTCACATTTGTCTTTCCAAAGTTTCAAAAAGACACAGGGATTTCATGATCCATGACTTCAGTGACTAATACAAATAACATCTCATGTTCCTGTTCCCCCCCTTTCACAATACCTCCCCTACTCTTTCTCTCTCTCTCTCCAGACTCACTCTGGCTTGCTGTTGACGCCCAGTCCTCTCCTGTCCTCCATTCATTTCTGGAGCAGTCTGAGTCCTGTAGCCCCTCTCAGCCCCGCCAGGCTACAGGGCCACGGGTCACTCTTTCAGGTACGCACAAACCTCTCTCAAACCTGCAAAAAGAGGAATCTGAACGCGAGGATGTGTTTTAACACTGACATGCAAGTGTGTTTTAGAAAGTGATTCGCTTGTCTGTTTTGCGAGCGTGTTTGGTGTCATGTTTCAGCCTTCATGTGAGCGAGAGGGGAAATCCTGTGGATACTTCCTGTTCTGGCCCGGGGGAGTGTGAGTGTGTAGGGAGGTGTGTGAGCGAACAAAAAAGAGAGAAAACAAAGTGTATATTTATGCTCATCTTGCTTTTTGAGGGGAGGGTCCAGTCTTTACTGTAAACATGGCTGGCCAGCAGGAAACCATTAAGGTAACCACGGGCGACTGCTTGGCTCCGCCTTTACAGGAATAGTGACAGTTCGTGATGTGCACTTTTACTACCGCACACACACACACAGAGACAGACATACACTCACTCCCCCACTCTCACTTCCTCCCTGGGCGGCCGTAGTGGGAGATTTCTGGTTGGTCATATGACTGTCGTTCCTGCCGTTATTGGCTGCAGTGGAAAACTTTTGTGGCTTTTTTTCTTTCACAGTGCAATTCTTTTTTTGGGGGGAGGGGGTTTTTGTTGATTTTTTTATACCTGTAAAGCATATACCAGGAAGAAAAGATGCTTCTGAGATGTTTTTGAGTCAATCCGGGAAATGGATTTACTGGTGTGTGTGTGTGTGTGTGTGTGTGAGAGCGTGTGTATTAGGGTTTGGAAATAAGCTACAGATGTTTCCTCTCTGCATTGGATATGGGGGGAAAAACAGCTTCCTGTTAAAAAAGGGAGGGGGTGATAACTGAAAAAGACTCTGTGTCTGTGTGTATAGTCAGCTCTCACATAACAGGAAGTTCCTCTCCTAGCGCTACTGTGATGGACTACGAGCGTGTTTGTTTTGTGAACCACAAAGACAGGGTGTTTTTTTTCCCTCACTGAGGTGTATTAGGGAGATATTTACAGAAACTGTTAAGTAATGCCCAGGTATTATTTCAAAAATCAAAATAAGTAAATTATATATATTTTTTGTTGTTGTTGTTCTTTTGTGATGCCTAATTTTAAGAACAATATTCATTTATGTATGATAACGTCATCACAATGCCAAAATCAGTCCTATGTGCCTGCTTGTTTGTTTATATGAATCTCTATTAGGTTATAATAATAATAATAATAATAAAAAAAGTTTAAACTTCATATAATAATTAAAATAATATATACGTGCATTTACCCTGAAAATAAATGTTAATAATACAAAACGGTAGTATCTAACAGTAAATAAATAAATAAAGAATACATTAAACAAATAAAAAGTATTATTAATAATAATAATAATAATAATACTACATTTAACAAAGAAACAAGGGTGTTATTTAATAAGAACCAATAATAATAATAATAATAAATGTTTTATTGTTATTATTATTAACATAAGGGAACATATAAAGGGAATTCCCAGGTAGTATTTAACCCTAAAATAATAAAAACAACAACATTTATAAAATATCATTTATTTACATGTAATCTATATCCTGTTAAACAATACCTGGACATTTCTTGATAATATTTAACCATTAAAATGTGAACTAATATTTGATCCTGTCTATTTGACTCTCACAGTTCCCGACCCTGCTGAACGGGCCACTCCCGGTACCCCTCCCCAACCTGGACTCCTCTTCATCCTCCTCCTCCTCCTCTCTCCTCCTCTCCTCCAGCGCCCAGAAATCCTGATTTCTGGACACTACACATATCCCCTCTCCCCAGAATAATGCCTTTGCTCTCACACTAAGAAGGAATTATGGACCTTCCTGTCACTTTTGAGCCAGACTGCACTTCACCCCCTTGTGGCCACCTACACCAATAGCAACCCTTCAGTTCCGCTGAAGTTTGGAGCAGCGAACTGTGCGTTGTTTTCTTCTATAACTCAGGCTGCAATCCAACCAGCTCACCAAAAGTTCCTCCGCAAGCTCTTAAAATAGGGAATCAGGATGAGGTAATGCCAAAGAACATGAAGTGTCCTTTTGAGAAGATGGTGAGTCATTGGAAACGCAGCCTTAGAGAATCTTTAATCCTGGAGGACGTGTTCAAGACTGGACTTTTTGGCTAGTGATTTTTCATAATCTCGATTTCAGATAGAAACAAACGATGCTGGACGACCTAAAACAGGTTTTAAACAACTGTCAGCGTTCCCTACTGCTCTCCATTCCCAAGGTGCTGGAAATATCTCGACCAGTTCTAAAGGAAGAAATGTTTAAACCATATTAAAAGGTATCTCATTAGCATTTAAGTCTCTTTTTTTAATCTTTCCGAGGCTGTGAACCGGGTTTCTGTTCGTTTGTTGATTGTCCGGTGTTGTATTGTATAATATTGCGTTGTATGCACTGTGCTTCAAATGTACTACCGGCTGTGCCTTTTTTGTGTAAGAATTGTGTATTTGTATTATTTTCCTGCTTAAATACGTTTTTGTAATAGACGAAATTCCATTTCAATATTGGAAAGAAAAGCTTTGTAATAGCTTCCGGTTTTTTCATTAATGAATTGATTAAAAAAAAGGTGTATTCTCGTATTAATTTTATATTTTTGGCTTTTCAAGAGAAAATGTGCCTTGTGGTTTTAAAATAAAAGCAAGCATTGAATGCGACGCAACGCTCTCGCGCTTGTATATGAAATACACACACACAAATATAATAAACAGACCACAGAGAGTTCGCTGTATGAAACAGACCATGTTTACTTCACTGATTAAGAGAAATAAATATCTGCAGTACAAAGAGTTAAACGGTCAATTCAGCCGACAGCTGGGACTGAGAGCGTCAGTGTTTCACGGAGGCGGAGCTTACAGGACATCACGCACTCACGCATGCGTCACGTATACACACGCAATCACGCACACACCCACGCACGCAGGCATCTCCAGAAACAATCGACTCCGATTTGACAATATTAATTAACATCTGTCAGTTCAAAAAAAAAAAAATCGTCTAAAATCTGATCATTTCTGCTTTCTTCATGTTTATAAATGCTGGGAAAATGAAACATTGGTCCAACGCTGCTGTCAAAAGTTTTTTTTTTGTTATTAATTTTTCTTTTTATACACACAATATCGTTTTCTCTTCTGAATAAAATCAAGCAAAAATGTGGGACAGTCGGTCTCCAACATGCCACATTGAGATACCATTATTCACAGAAGGGTCAATATGTAACATAAAAATAAAAAACCCACTTAATACTGTTATTGAAACTAGCTCATCTTCATAGCCATCGCTTGCATGGAGCCTTTAAAGGGCCCTGTACAGTTACAGCTCTCCATTTTCATACATACAACCTCACTTTTCTCGCTCTTTTACACACGTTGCATACACTCAAGCTACAGAGGAGCTCTATTATAGAAGAAACTGGTTGTGATGATGCATCAGGAGCTCTAAAAATAAAAGAAAGAATTAAAAATACGTCTGGCATACAAGCACTTCAGTTCCAATAGGATCACTCTGAATGAATGCAAAAGAAGAGATGGTCGGTTCTCAGTTCAAAACGGTGAGGTCACAAAGTTCCTGCTGGTCCAGTGTTTGTTTGTTTTTTTCCACCCTCGTTTTTTTTGCCCACCTGGTCGAGATGGTCCCTGGTTCACGTGAGGAACAAATCCATGTTTCCTTGAAATGATACATTAAAATGTGAGGTTTTGGAGTGAATGTTTTGAGTCTGTCTCTCGGTTTGAAGAGCAAACGCCATGCCGGAAAACCAAAAGCAAATTCAAAACACTCGCGTAGGTATTCAACCTGGATGAAACCAACACAACGACAAACGATATCAACTTTTTTGTTTCTTAAAAGAATTCTAATCGTTCTTTTAAAATAAAACAAAACAAAACAAAACAAAAACGTGGGACTGATGTGTCCACGAAGGTCGTCCCGAGAGTGAGGAAGTTACGTAGAGACAGTAGTCAATTAGCAGCAAAACAACCCCTCCGTCAATAAATATATACACGTTCACACACCCTAAGCGTCACACGGGGGACGGGGAGTCCAGACGAGAAGCCGATGGGCGTTCTGGCTCAAGGCTGCATGCTGGATGACGGGACACTAAGGGGGGTGGGGGTGGGGGTGGGGGGGGAGAGACAGCGGATTCGGCCGATCCCCTTCACCACGCATGCACACACCACAAACACCCCTCTCTCTGTGAGCGAGGGGGGACTAAGTCTGTTAGTCTATACAACACAGTCACGGAATAAGAGCTGTCGAACTGATCCGTCAAGTGTGTGTGTGTCTGTGTGTGTGTGTGTGTGTGTGTGTGTTTGTGTGAGAGAGTGTGAGAGCGATGGGCAAGAGTGTGAGGGAACACATCTTAAAACAGCATGCTCTGCCGTCTGTTCTTGCTGTTGCCTGCGAGGAGAGAGACAGAAAGATGAGAGGGAAAAGGAGGAGAGAACAAGGTTACAAAATATGTCTTATAAAGAATCATTTTAAACATTCAGTTAAGAAATTATACAGAGGAGAGAACACGGTATAAATTTCCAAAAAGATAGATGGATAATCCCATAGATTATTATGGGAGAGAACAAAGTGTGCAAGGTTACAAAACAATTCAAATATTTTAAATATATGATTCATTTAATTTACATATTTAGGTGCAAAATCATTAAGTTATATTATTATAGGACAGACCAAGGAGTACAACCAAACAAAAATGCTTTTTTCATTTATATAATTCATTATAAAAGGTACACCATGTAACTTTGCAAAACTGATATAATGAGTGAATGCATCATGAATCTATCTTCCAAAAAGGTTATTCTTGTAGCATTTTATATATAATGATAATAATAGTAATAAAACAGTTATTACACACTAATTACATTAATACATAAGAGCACAAAGGGTTAGAAGTTACAAAATTTTAAAAAGTTTTAAAAATATTATTAAAATATACTTTAAAATATTGTTACGTATAAAATGTATTACATTTTAGAACATTTATTTTGTTACAAATTTAAATAATATTTATGTAATTATTTTTTTTATATTTGGAATTTTTTTTCACTAAATATTATGAAACAAAATATTTTATTTTAATTATTGAAATATAACATTCATTATATATGATTTATTAACTAATTCACTAATTTATTTATTATTTCATTTTTAGGAAAAAAAAAATATATATATTTGCCCAAATCTAAACAAAATCACATTAACCAGCAGCTATTGGTCTACACAATCATTGCTACCTAGTGTCAGGTCCACTACTACTATAAGTCTCTGAACATAAATACATGTATAAAACAAACACACACCTGTCTCTGGGTACGAGGAGTTCCGGTATCCAGGGTCCCTCTGAAGCTGCACTTCCTTCAGTGTAAATATGGATATGTCTGCACAAGCACAGCATATCATGAGAATGAGGACATATGAGTGATTATGTGATATGAGTGTGTGTGTGTGTGTGTGTGTGTGTGTGAAAGACACTCACTCTCTGGCAGTGTGTGCACTCGCATGCCCAGACTCTTGAAGTAGGAGTGTTTCATTGATTCATCTGCAGAGATCCTCTTCTTGGACTCATACTATGGAGAAAAAATAAATAAATAAAGGATGAAGGTTAACATAACGTTTTAAAAAGGTTAATGAATAAATAAGAGTTCAAGATAAAGTAATGGAAAATTATTTATAGTTGTTTGTGTGTCTATTTAATGCAATCCATTGTTCTGGCACATTCTTACCCTTAGAAAGGACAATAACAGCTCGATTCCTTCAGTATCCAACCTGTAGATGGGAAGGGAGGAGAGCGAGAGAGATGTGACCATCGGCAGGTTGAAAAATTAGACTGGCAAACGTAAGGAAGGAAGCCTCCGAAATTCCACAGGATATCCTGCTTTACTGGCACGCACACGGCTCTCTAACATACACCAGAACACACACACACACACACTTTCCCATAACAGCATCCGCGCACACACACACAGGCTTTGAGGTCATGGTCATTTGCTCTGTGTGGCAAGACAAACACACTGAATCCTCTGCTAAGACACTGAGCACACAAACTCCTAACAAACACACCGTATGAAAGAGCAGAGCAGCAGCTGGAGAGACACACAGAGAGAGAGCAGGTACCTGGGCGCGTGATTGATGAAGGGCTGAGGTTTGTATTTGGGGAAGTTGTAGGATTTGAACTCTTCGATGGATGAGATGCCAGGCCAGTTGTCCTCTGTAGGTGTACCTGTTTCACACAAAGCCAAAACACCCATTCAACACTTCATGACAGCCTGTCTTCGCTTAGCACATAGATAACATTTTCTAACTAGAGCTGATATTTAGATATTTATACTTTATATTTATGAACTGATATGCTAAATTTTATTAAAACAAGTATCCACAATATTGATTCAAATATTGATTTTATAATGGAATATTACAATAACCAAGTAAGTAAATAAAATAAATGAATGTAATAAAATATAAATAATTTATTATATTATAATATTATTTATATATATATTTATTATAATTATCAACCATGTTATTGTCCAATATTCATATGAACTTTGATATATTGTGCATCCATACCAATTTTACAGGACTTACACTTTGGATTGTAATCTTTCTGTATTTATAAATGTATAAATTCTAAAATGTACAATTTATTTTGCTTTTATATATATAAATATAGTAGTCATAATAAATCATATTATGTTTTAATTAAATTATATTAAATATCCTACAGTACTTAGTCATTTAAAATTTGTATTTTAAATGTACTTAATGTTAATATTTTAAATAATTTTATAGATATCGCAAAAGAGCTAATCACTAGCAAAAGAAATCTGTGATGAGAAAATAAAAAAGTAAAAGAAATGCTCACTAATGTTTAAGTTTTTAAGGATTTCCACAACTTTACCATGACTTAATACAATAATTTTTATTTGGAGTTCTCTATTTCCATGCATTTAAGAGATGCTTGTATTTAAAGCATCTTGCACTGCACTGAATAATCAGTTCATGCTTTCCCTAGGAATCTAAGTCATGACCTTGGCATTGTTTAAAACATGCAGTACTGTTTGAACTACAATTTGAATGTAGCATAAAATAGCTTAAAACCTCCTTTTCAGGTGTTTTTTATTGAGACAAACACTACAGGATGCACAGTTAAACACATCAGGTGAATGTCAGCAGGACAGGATTTCAGCTGAACTGTGGTAACCTACCAAGTGATCTCACCGTTTCCATGCAAAAGAGTGTGTGTGTGTGTGTGTGTGGACAGCAAGTATGGCAGCTCAGATGGTTGCAGTTTGTTTTTAAAGCAGGTGAGAAGCACTTCTGAGACTGAACACCATGACACATCTGGTGTGAGTGTGTGTGTGTGTTTAATGTCGTAATGTCTGAAGCTGAAGTGTGCGTTTCATCACACAGGCTCTGAATTGAATCATTTAGAGCTGGGTGTGAGTGTGTGCGAGGGTGTTTGTGTGTGGGGGGTTGTGTGTGTGTTCACTCACCCAGTAATCTGAAGATTAGATGCAGCTCATCTTCAACGGTGGATCCTGGGAACAGCGGCCGACCTGCAGCCATTTCATAAAATATACATCCAACACCCCTGAGGCAGAGAGAGAGAGATGGAGAAAGGATAAGACAGAGCGTACAGAACAGCACTGCATGTAAATGATGAATGTAAATGAGACATCACTCACCACATATCGATCTGTGTGGAGTACTCTGAGGATCCCAGCAGTACATCAGGAGGTCTGTACCATAAGGTCACCACCTCATTAGAGTATGTCTTAGTGGGAACCGACTTGGCTCGTGCCAGACCTACAAACACAAAACAACATATTTCATTATACTTTAATTATATATACTGAATGAATCATGTGTGTTTTATGAATAACAAAAAAAGTTAGATGTATATATATATATATATATATATATATATATATGAAATGAAAAACACTATATTTGAATGAAAAGTTAAAGACATATTTTGAACATAAAAAAATACATAAATGGCAGAATATAAAGTAAGACAAAATAAACAGTAACATTTGCATACATTTGAAATATTACACTTAGTATTTTTATGTTGAATAAAAAAATAAAATAAAATAAATGTGTAAATGTAAAACTTCATAATATATTCTAGTGAATTGTAATGAAAAATAAGTGTTATTACATAAAAATAAATAATTTTTAATATAGAAATACAATATAAAAATACACTAAACATAATATATAACACAAGATATAAAGTAAACAAAAGATACCTTAAAATCTGCCTACATTTGAAATATAACAATATTTATCAATATAATATTTATGACAAATATATTTTAATGAAAAATAAATTACATAACCTTTTATATATCGAAATTAATTGTATACAACTGAAATTTATAAAGGTAGTACATATATTTCAAATTGATAAAAAGTAATGTATTACATGATATAGCTAAATATATCCTAAATAAAATATTTTAAAATACATTTATAACTACATAAATGTATAATATATTAAAATATACGTCAATGAAAACTTAAGTCATAAATATTAAATACTAAATAAACATAAAAATGTATAATTATAATTCATTTACAATGTGTGTATGTGTATACAGTGCGTGTAAAAATTGTAATATACAGCCTCAAAACATTACTGCTCTGGAGGAGATCTGCATGGAGGAATGGGCCAAAATACTAGTAACAGTGTGTCAAAACCTTGTGAAGACTTACAGAAAACCTTTGACCTCTGGCATTGCCAACAAAGGGTATTGTTATTGACCAAATTCTTATTTTCCACCATAATTTGCAATTCATTTCTTTAAAAATCAATGATACCTATGATGAAAATTACAAGCCTCTCAACTTTTTAAGTGGGAGAACTTACACAATTGGTGGCTGACTAAATACTTTTTTGCCCCACTGTATATATACACATACAGACACACATACATTTTCAATTCATTACTCAAATAAATACATAATAAATTAATAATGAAAGCACTTGAATATAAAACTGAATATTTTCTGAACATTATTTATTTGACAGCATAGTGCTAAACATACCAAAGTCTGCCAGTTTGAGTTCACCCCTCTCATTGATGAGCAGGTTCTGTGGTTTCAGGTCCCGGTGCAGGACCTTGCGTCTGTGGCAGTACGCCAGTCCTCTCAAGATCTGGAACAGGAAAATCTACAACCACATATGGACTACAGGTTAGAATACCACAAACAATGTTTCATGTGTTGCATCGCACTAACATCAACAAACCAACTGTTAATGTTTTGTTAAATCCATTTGCTGTAGAATAAACAGACACGGGACTGACCTTAACGTTGTGCATGCTCATGATGTTTCCACAATCGTCCATGTACTGCTTCAAATCCTTATCCTAAAGCCATCAGAGAACAAATAAATAAATAGAGCAAGAAGCAAATGGATCAGAATAAGAGTAGCAGCATGAGATGTTCACTCACCAGATACTCAAAGACCAGAGTGAGGGATTTGTCTGTGTGGACAATATCATGAAGCGTGACGATGTTGGCGTGCTTTAAATCCTTCAATAATGACACTGAAAAGAGAGAAAACGGCAGGATCGATCAGAACAATATCAGTACCTAGGCATCCAAAGGGGTTTTGAGGAGAGATGAAGATAAAGAGACAGAGAGAGAGAGATTCCTCACCTTCTCTAATAGCTGTGCATGGAGCGCCCTCCTCATGCTCCAACCGGATCTCTTTCAGAGCTACCAGGTTGTCTGTCAATTTGCTCCGTCCCTTAAAAACGGTGGCATACGTCCCCTATAATACAGTTATAGCAATGATTCGATTTCAGAATGCAAAAAGTCACTAGGTAAGCAGATTCATCATTTACTGACAAGTATCATGCAGTGTTATTGTAGTGAAATGAACGAATAAATATTGCATCTCTACCGTAAGAACTAAAAAACAAAAAGTACAGTCACACAAGTTATACTAGGAAATTTAAAAATTATCAACAATAGTTGTGTGTATATAATAAAATATAATAAATAATAATATTATATATATATATATATATATATATATACACACATTCATACACACACACACACACACACATATATAGATAGATAAAAAACGTCCCTAATGTACAGAAAAAAAATTTAATCAAATATATTTTGTGTGATTGAGTTCTGTCAAATCGATTAATCGCATCAAAAATAAAGTGTTGACATAATACGTGTGTGTATATTTATATGTATAAACATATATATATATATATATATATATATATATATATATATATAAACTTTTATTTTGGATGTGATTTATCATAATTATTATTAATTAAGTTTGACTTTTTACTAGTTAATGGATTATTTACTGACAAGTATCAAACTTTATTTTTTTTTACTAAATTAACTAAACTTAATTAACTAAACAAGTGAAATAAATATAACATCTAAAAAAATGTACTTTGAAAAATATCTTATGAACAGTCAAATGATCATAAGACTGCCATCAATGACCAAGATTATGTCAATAACCCCCGTATTATTGAATGTGTTACAGGATAAATACAGTGGCAGAAAGTTAATGAAAACTTCTTTTTGGTGTTTAAGTCCAAGACTTCTGTTGCATCACCCACCGAATCACTAATTCCTTTTAAAAGCACTTTTCTGTCGAGGCAAAATAACAATGAAAAGTCAGAACTAGACTCATCGTACCTCTCCCAACTTGTCCAGTTTGATGTAGGTCTCCAGTTTCCCAAAGCCGATTTCTGACTATAAAAAGAGAGAAGGAGAGAGATTGCTTCATTAATGCGATCTGCTTAACGCTGAACAGGCTTGCATGTGTTCAACAGACCTTATCAGTGAGAAACACGTGTCTGGAGTGTTGCTTGCGGTCTCTGATATCTGCAGCCAAAATCATTTCCCAGACAAAGCCATTAATCACACACAGTATTCAGACTCCCATGGGCACCAGGGGGCACCAGAACGCCAACATAAACCCCCTCTCCTTTACACACACATTGAGGGATGGAGGTGGGGACGACATAGACGGATGACAGCTAAGAACAATGGATGCCAAGAAAACCAGACGCAAAAGCAGGGGGCTTTTCACATGCAAAACCCCCTACGTATACGGCCAACAGACAAAGAACATGCTATGTGTCTTTGTGCTCAACTGAGAGTGCGACACAATGTTTGTAACGACACATTGGGTTTCTCGTCCACAGGCCGGGTTTATCTGCAGCGGTCCGTGTTGTTTTGAAAAGCTAGCTGTGAACTGTGTACTCATTAACTGGAGCTGAATATACTTCAGGCGTAATCTTTTACTCAAACAGCTTAGCTAAAATGTCTTTTGCTCACTCTCATGCCAAAATGTCTTCAAAATTGTTCTTTGCATACAATAAAGCACGTACCATTAGTTTTCAACCTTCAAAAAAGCACTTTAAAAGTTGCCGTATGGCTTGTGCACCATTTCTATTCTCATTTAAGTCTTAGGAAATAAGGAATGATGTAATGAGAGTAACAGCATGACATGTTCACTCACCAGATACTCAAAGACCAGAGTGAGGGATTTGTCTGTGTGGACAATATCATGAAGCGTGACAATGTTGGCGTGCTTTAAATCCTTCAATAATGTAGTATTATATATACATATATATACAAACACACACACACACACACATGCATAAATGCTAATATTTCAAAATATATACTTTAAGTGTGTGTGTGTGTGTGTGTGTGTTTGTGTATATATATATGTATAAATAAAATAAATACACTACACATACATACATAGAAAATGTAAACAAAAAACTTTTATTATGGACCATTTGACAGCACCATAAAATACAGTATGGTTCAAAAGTTTGAGGCCTATTTATTTATTTAAATGTTTTAGAAAAAGTAAAAACTGTAATATTCTAAAATATTACAATTTAACTGTAAGAGTTTCTATTTTAATATGCTTTAAAATATAATTTATTTATGAGATGCTGAAGTTTTTAGCATCATTACTCCAGTTTTCACATATGCTGATTTTCGGCTCAAGAAACATTTCTAATGATCAATATTGCAATCAGTTGTGGTGGTTAATAATTTGTAAAAACTATAATTTTTCTAGTTCAAATGAACAGCTTTAATTGAAACAGAAATCTTTATAAACATCATAAATATCTTCTCTGTCACTTTTGATCAATTTTATGCATATTTTGCAAATTAAAAGTATTATTGCCGCCTTTAAACTTTATATAATATATAATTCAGAGCGACAATGGCTTGCTGTTTGACAGCCGTGTCATAGTTTTAACCCTGCCAGACTGAATAATCCACATAAACCTTATTGTTTCAAACACAATGTGGGAATTATTCATCTTGAACGCCTTGATCCCACAGCCACTGATGTCAAAAGAGAAACTTAATGTCGAGTCGTGTTGCTATGCAGCATGGTTGCTAGGTAGATATCCCATCATGCTCAAACAAAGAGGCATATTATGAAACGTTATTTATTTACATCTAAGATAAAAGTGATATTTCAATGAGGAAGTGCGTCATGATTATGTGGTTTATAGAAAGCACAGACACATAATTAAGACCTTTTTAATGTTGTTAAACCTTTTAAGGGTTTATTAACGCATACTCACCAGCGAGGCTCTACGTGACCGTCGGCTGAGGGGCTGGTCAAACGGCGGGCTGCTCAGCTGCAGCTTTTCCAGGTAACCGTCAGGAATCCGGATATCAGCAGGCAAAGACAAGCGTTTATTCAGGTCCTGAGAATTAAATCACACACACATATGCAAACAAGTCAGTCGCCAGGGACAAAATTAGCTCAGTTCTTATCAAAGTAGGATTCAGATTAATAATTGATGCTTGGTGACTATTCATTTGGGATAGGCATCTCGTCTGAGAGCAATGTGTGTACGTCTGTGCTTGTTCTAAATATGATAGCGTGACTTCATAAAGTGGTTCTCAAACCAGAGCATTAACATCTTCCATAAATAACCCTCCATCACGCTTTGAATCTCCTGCATTTACATCTCTCTCTCTCTCACATGGCTTTTTTCTCCACCCACAGGCTACTTGCAGAGACGCACGCAGCATGATATAATCTCATTGGGCAGCACATCAGTCAAATACTTGTGCACAAGTACAATCTAAATGAGGAGTCAATCAAAACAAAAGAAAATAAAAACAATGATGTCTTGAAGTATTTTTTTTTAATAGCATTAAAATCAGTGCATTAATCTTCAGCTAAGCACATTTACCCATGCAATTCACATCACTTTTTAATGCAAAATGTTTCTAATGAGAATCAATAACTTTGAAAACACCCAAATGCATAAGAGTATTGAGAAGTAAATAGCCTAATAATAATAATAATAATAATAAAAAAATAACTCTTAGTAAATTATGCATTATTACAGGAAAATAACACCATGCTATATCTAAGCCTTGGTAATTAAAATACTTTATTTAAATTAACATTTTTAAATCAATCAAATTCTATAATGACAAACTTCAAATGGATATTCAGATTAATAATAGAAATTCAAATTATTTTATTATTTAATATAATTTATGCATAAACAATTATAAATTACTTAAATGTTTATAAATTAAATTCACTAAAAATAACTGACAAATTTTTTAATGAAATTTCTCCATTTTTCTCCTCTTAATTTTTAAAAAGCAGTATGTAATCTGACACTTTTTCATGAGATTCACCAATACATTGTTAAATGATTTCTACAGTGCATACCTTTAGGATTTAAAATTGTACATGTAGCTGCAGTAACCCAATTCATACAGTAGGGGGCAAAAGAGCACCGGACACAGAGAGACCGAGAGAGAGAGAGAGAGAGGAACACATGGCCAAATAACTAGTTTGGACTGAGGCTTGCAATTAAAACCCCGGAATAAGCAGCTTTAAATGCCTTATGTAGCAAGAGTGTGATGTGAATGTCTTGATATGTTCAGGTTAAATCTGATTTTAAAAAAGTAGTTTTTCTATTTCAAAATCCAGTGTTATTCAAACCCTGTTATTCACCATGTACTGCAGGGAAAAAAATAGAAAGTGAAAATGGACGGAGCAAGAAAAAAAAGACAGAATCCATTCCTTTCAGATCCTGGTGTGCGGTAAGACAGAAAGACAGTTATTAATATCAAACAGCAGCCCAACCTCGAAAGACAGACACAGATCTATATGATTTTTTAAAAATTCAGACACGGTACGAACTAAATGCGATGCCTGTTTACAGTAATTGTGCTGTACTCACAGGAAACGAAAAAGCCACATGATGCATCCATCACAGCCAATCAGAAGATATTTGATGTTAAATACATAGTTATAAGAAGCGGGATATCGGACCAATGAGAATTCACAGTGGGCGGGATTATACATTCCATTAGGCTAGACAAACCAGAGCACATTGACAAAAAAAAACCCCTGCTTTGATTTACAGAATGTTCTGTTATTTGTTGTAGTTGTGGCTGGTTTAAACAAAAACTAGTCAAATCGTCAACACTTAACACCTGAGAGTTGTCAAACCGCAGAAGTTCCTCTAATAACATCTCCAGCTGGCTACAAAACCTTCAGATTTCTTAAGATCATCTCAGCAAGGAGGCCTACTAAAAGGACGTGGGAGAAAATAGGAAAGGATGAGAAAAAAACAGCAGAGGAATCCCTCCACCTACCCAAGGCCAAATATAAAGCTCTCAGTAGTGACACATCACCCAGTCTGAAACTTTCAGGGTAACTCCCGCACGCTTTCGGCCTCCTCCTGTGAATAAGTGAGCGTCTTACCTCCATGGATATGCGCCGATGAATTCTGGTGCGGAGACACACGCCGGTGGGCGACTGCACTTCGTCCGAGGACGTCCCTGAGGCCTGATCGCTCTCTCCATCCGAACCCATCTTCAGATTCTCATGAACAATGTCTGAGAGAGAGGAAGAGGAGGTTAGAAAATTAAAATGTGTGATATATGGTGCAAGACGCTGCTACTCTAACGGATGAGCTATGATTTTTTTTTTTTTTTACATATACTCATACACAGCTGAATTTGATCATATCTTTTATACAAAATTTGATTTATTGTGAAAAAATTTAACAGAATATTATTTTTTTAAAAGGGGCAAGTCCTCTATTCTTTTCAATTGGTTAATGAGAATTAGAGAGAAATAAAATAAAATAAATGTATATATATATATATATATATATAAATATATTATTTAAAGTAAGACTATTTAATTTTACAGACTGACAAAAAAATTAAAACATGTTATATTTTAAATGGATATGTAACCTTTTAAATAGTTTAATTCAAAAGGAGGAAATTTTTATTCAAATGTGAAATTATTATAAAAAAAGTATTTTATATAATATTTAAAAAACATATATTTTTAAATGTTATTATAATTTTAAAAAGAAGTAACTTACTATAAGAAAGCATTTACTAATTGTTTTCTTAATCCAAATTTGATACAAAGTTATTAAACATGATCACATGGAGACTTTTGAACAAAAAAATTGTAATATTTGTTCCTTTGACAAAAAACAGCCAAAAAAGCCAAATGTTGATAGATTTTAAGCCTAAAATGCACTTTATGAATATTGTTATTAAATTCTCTTGCTGTTAAAAATCAGTTAAAAAGTATATCTGAAATACTATTTTAATATACACCGGTTTGGGACACAGTAATCTGACTATATAGGATAGATAGTGATTCAGGATTCAGTCTAATGTGTGTGTGTGTGTGTGTGTTGTAAAAGCAGCATGTGATTCTTCCATTTCAGTGAAAGACCTTATTTATCATCTTCTCTTTAAAAACACAAACACACACACACACACACTCTCATACATGTGTACATAAAGTGACATATGCACAGCACATCAAGCTGAACGTCTGTTAATATTTTTCCTGCAGTTCTTGATATTTGTGAGAACCAGTCAAGTATGACACTGACACTCGTGCTCTGTTCACATTCACGTACACCACGATTCCTGAGAAAGACATATGGATTACACCGAAAACAAGAAAGGTGTGAAGGGATATGCACTGTCCCATGTGCTTTTTGTTTACACAGCACTTGTATGTGAACTATGTCCTGAACTCTTCTTTATTACATAAAAGTTAGATCCGGCTTATCTGAGCTGGCCTATGGGCCAAATCATGATGTAATCAGGGTTTAAAAACCACATGCACAAATTGAAAACCAGCAGCCGGGAATTAAGAGTCCCGTCCAGTCTACACGTGTTCATGTACATGTGCATGTACGCGCAGTCTTTTAGTACTTGGAAAAAGGAACGGAAAATAAAAGCTGTTCCGGAAGAGAAGAGATTATATTCCCGCATAAAAGAGTGCTGGGAACTAGAAAAAGAGTCTGAAGGTGTGGTCACGGCTCTGTAGTTTTATGGCAGGCCGTTTGCTGCTGTACAGCCCCCTCCTCCCTCATCTCATAAGGAGGAGTCCCCCAAGGGTGACATTTCGGCCCACTCTTTTATCTGGGCGAGGCAGTAAAAAAGTACCTAACCTGAGGGCCATCCATTACAACACAGCTGTCTGCTGCCTGTCCGCTCTGATATCTTCAGACCAGAGAGAGAGAGGTGAACAAATAAATGTCTTTTGCATACAGTATGACGGAAAGCCAATGAAGCACATTATCCTCATTAATTATCATTAAGTATAAATTGTTAGTACTATTGGTATATTAAGGTAGCACTTATGTAATAATTTGAACAAATAAATTGATACAAACAATTGGTAATAAACATTTTATAAAAGCATAAAATAAAGCTTTTTTTTTTCCTTTTTAAGAAAGTGTTCAAATTGTCAGGAAAATATTTAAAGCATAAAAATAAGCAATTGTATTTGATTAAATACATTTTTGACTATTTTAGACTTTTTACAGCCAAGGTACTAGTCTCCCATTTGCGTAAAATAAAAAGTAAATTAAATAAATAAATAAAAACCAAACCTGAAGGGAAATTTATTGAAGGGGGGTGTCCTCAATTGACTTGAAAATATAAAATAAATAAATAAAAACTGGATTTAACCAGAGTTCTCCGACTGGCTTTTTGATAATGAGACTAAAATAGAACCGGACAGGATAGCAAAAATAAAATAAATGTAATTCTGGTTTATGCAGAATATAATTTCTTGGCATTTCTTTTATATTTTGACTTTGGGGTCAAACACGACCTGGACATTTTCATTCTTGCAGAGACTACAGGAGAGATCCAGTTTCGTGACTAGTAACCGCTGTGGCCTCATTTCTGCATCTTGTTACACCAAAAAAGTCTTTGAAACAGCAAGTTGGTGTGTGTGTGTGTGGAAGTGTGAAAGTGAGTGCAGTCGCAGGTAATGTGCCCCATTTTTTTTTTTTTTTAATCCGACATACTGTGAGGTAACGAGTCGCTCTGTCAAATCACGCCACTTCCCTCCGTTCACTCTCCCTTTCCTGCCTTTCACTCTCCTTCCACCTCCTCCTCTCAACATCAGAAGAACTGTGTCTTTCATTCCGTCAAGCCCGAGACAACCTCACTTGTAATTTTGACGCGTGTCATCTGTCTGCCTCACCCCATCGCTCCGTCTTCTGCTGTCCTCCGGCCGTCTTTTACACACTAATGCTGTGAAAGCCTAGAATGCGCAGTGTTCTAGTTTTCCCCCCAAAAAAAGTGTGGCACGGAAAAATCCTGCAAGAACGAAAGTGGGTCAAACTCTAATAAACTCCAGACTGTCTTTGACTTGGAATGCATCCTATTTCAGGAAACTCAAGATGATCACAATTTACATCACAGCTTACAAATTCCACAATCGGTGCCAAATAAACAAACAGCCGCTCTCTGAAATTACTGTTAAAGAATAGGGGGCGGACACGTCTGGACTTGTGTCTGAGATGATGGCAAACAATAACCTCACGTATGGGAAGCACCATACACAAACACACACTCACTCTGAGAGAAGCCGGACGGAACCGTTCGACTGTGACACACACTTCTTGTTCACCTCCCACTAAGCTACTCCTGACTCACTTCCTGTCAGTGTGTGTGTGAGTGTGTGGACGCCCACTCGCGCAGTTGCATGCATGCACACCGGGGTTAGACATGACTGCTCCCATGATGACAGGGAGATAAGGTTCAGTGGATCACATTCATCACATAGCAAGATTTTGCAGAGCTGAATTTTTGACTCGTGACTGATCATTTAACAGAGAAGAACTGCTTGTGGCAGTCAATCTGAAATAGTTCATGAAGTGCAAGTGGGCGTGGTCTTGGCAAATCTCGGATTGGTTGTAGGTGAGTGTGACATGAGTCATTCACAAGCGTCATGGGTGATTCACAAATAATCCATCATTAAGCAACCCAAAGGATTGAGGCAAATATTTAAAACATTAATACCAATACATAATCAGAACAATTATTTTTAAAAGTGAACAAAACTAAATGACATGGAAGCATAATCTTTTAATGACAATATTTCTTTACTTTCTTAAAAAATAGACTTAAATTAAATACGTATGAATAATTATAATAATAAAATTAATAATAAAAAAGTTTTTAAAGGGGGAAAAGATTTGCCTAAAATATTTTAAATAATTAAATTCTAATTTGGAAATTACAACTTTATTAAAACGAAAAAACATTCTACAGTAACTATAAATATGAAATTAAATGAAACAATATTTAATTTAAATGTATTTATGAAAATAGCAACATCTTATTATTCCCTAAAAAACTAAAACATTAAAATGCATATTAAAATGAAAATACTAATTAAATTCCATATTTAAAAATGAAATTCTAAGCAAATAACAATAATAATTACAAGATTAATCATGAAAATTAAATATATCGTATATTAACATCAACAACAAATTGTTTTAATTGTTATTAATCCTGAAAATAATAACTTTAAAATTGTGTAATAACTGTTAAATTAAGAATTACTATAATTCATATCCATTTTTGCTGTTTTGTCAAGTCCAACACAATGGAATATTATTATTGCTGCGCATTATATTGATCAGTCCAAAAATATGCATGGTGAATTTTGTCTTTTTAAAGAAACATGTTTAATGCTCAATACTTCTGAATAGGTCTTTAAATGAAGGCTTTTCAAAACAGCCTGCAAGTGTGTTATGATTGGCCACTCACCGAGACGGCTGCCGTTTCGAGGCATGGCCATGAAGGACCCCAGACTGCCCCCGATGACACTGTGCGGTCGGCGCAGGGGAGGCTTCTTAAAGGAGCCCGTGTACTGGTGCAAAAACGAATGCATGCTGTGGGAAGAGGGCGGCCGGCCATTCCTCACGATGGGCTCTGAAATAACAAGACCTCCATCAATACACACACAAAACAGTGTAATTGCATGAATAGATTTAACTTATATCCTCATAGGTGTGAAGCAGTCAATACTTCATTAAAAGTATTACTTTACTACATGAGGTTTACCCAAGGTCAAAGAGAAGCTACGGCAATAAAGAGAAACCGGCAACTTTCTAGAAACCGGTGATATCTTGACATCACCACCCATATCTTCCGCTTTCCATCAAGCTGAGTGAGGCTGGGAAGGCAACGCCTGCTGTGCTTTTCACTTTTAATCGAAAGACAACCCAATCATCGCAAAGGTGTCGCTATAGAAACATTTAAACCAATAGGAAAACAGCCATTGATATTGGAGCCATTTGAGCCAATCAACACAAAGCATGATAAAGCATCAATCAAACAAACACAAGTTTTAATCAAAGCAGAGTTAATTATTAAATAGCTGCTGATATGACAACACATTAACAACCAATAGAGCCACTGCTGACACTAGACACCCATGTGCCCTTCAGATAAAATATACAATGCATATATTAACTTTAATCAACAACTGTAGAGGTTATATGACCATCGCACTGTGTATGTATGTGTGTGCACCTGTCCCTCCCACCTGTTTTTACTCCCACCACCTGTCCAGTCAACTAACCCCTCCTTGAGCTTGGACACACACCCATATTCACACAAACACATGGGAAAAACACACACACACACACACACACACACACACACACAGCACAGCAGTGGTACTCCATTACATAAGGAGATAAAGAGCCGCTCTCTGTGATGTTGCAATCTAAAAGTCATTCTACCACAGCTTGCTCAGACACAAACACACAAACACTCTCTGTCTCTAAACAATCCAACCTAAAATGTATTTCTTATATAGTATTTAGCCCACAGAATGTCCCATTAAGTCACATCCATCTAGATCAAATGATCATTTTTCACCTGATAATTTTTTGATAAGGTAAAATTAAATTTTTTTTTTTTTAAATATAGACAAACGAAGGTGTCAAGTCAAAAAGCAACAGATTTTTTGTTCTTTGGGAGTTGGATTAAAGGGGTAAAGCGGAATTGTGTTGACAAACCATTTTATTTCTAACATGACTTAAACAAAAGAAAAAAAACTAAGACAAACAATACAAAAACCAAACTAAACAAAAACAGAACACCAAAACAAAACAAGAAACCTAACCAAAAACAAATCACAAAGCAAAAAACAAAACCATTAGGTTGGACTTTATTCTTTGTGGTCTGACTGCATTGTGAAAACTGGTCTCTTACTATTAAGAACAGGAGGGCTTGATGATGTCAGCAAAAATGAAAAGTCATTTCATATGGCAGAGCAAGTTATTACACGGCGATAAAAGATTATGAAGGCAATCATTTGTGTCTACACACATAATAGGTAGTTCAATAAACCCAATTCAGATTCCTTGTTAAACAATGTTGTTTGCAGACTCTGTTTTGATGCCCGAGCATGAAATGCTGATGGTGTCATATCTTCATTTATTCAGAGCGCTCTCTCTTTTTCACTGTGGTCCCTCTCTCATATCTTCCCACACCACAGCTTTCATTACAACAGGCCTTTCAACCTGCTTACTAAGGACAATCCAACAAAACGCCAGGCTCACACACACGGTGCAGGTCTGATCCACCAAAGCCCATGTGGTAAAGTTCCACTCGTGGCCAGCTGCGCACAGGGACTTTATTTCCATACAAGCATCATGGAAACTCTGGAATGTTCCACCGATGCTCGGGCCGTGACAATACGTCAAGCTGTCAGATGCAGGACGTTCCTGCTGACAGCATCGGAGGGTGCACGATTTTGACAAAATAGTGGAATCTGGACAGACGTTTATTATTTTTCACACTACCGAGAACATATCAGTGTCATTTTTCAGTGCTTAAGTATATAAAACATAAACTCTATGCCTATCCTCTCTTGTTGCTAAGCAACAGCGCTCCTGAGGAAAATATTTCATGTCAGCAGAAGCTCTTGGGCCCAAAGCGAGGTCGGGTCTACGGTTGCTGTGCCGACATTCTCCGGTGACGGGCTCTTAGGGGTCTTTGTGCAGCACCCTGAATGCCAAAATGAACACATAAACTTGCTCTCTTTTTCCTTCCTTATCGAGATGGAGCATGCCTTCAGAGAAGATTCGAAATATAGGGGAACTACGAAGCACAAATAAACACAAAACCACATGCATGACTAAAGAATAAGTTTAGCAAAGCAGATGGTGCACATGACTGTCCTGTTCTGGCAGCACCAGACCACAAACATGAAAAACAAAGACTGACTGAAATTTAAGGAAGCAGCAGTTTACAGAAAAACAACTGTCTGTCTATCTATCAGCTTTTTTTAATATATCCATGTCTTTCTTGTAGATAACAATATATATAAGATACTGTAATATGTAATCATTTTACTCATACACAGGCTACATATTACATATTTATAATTTAAATATCTGCTATATATTTTTCAGTTACTAAAAATGTTTGTTAACTTTTATTAATGTATATTAATCAATGATGTTTTACAAAAAAAATTAAATACATTACTTCATTTAATTAATTTAGATATAATATATAGCTACAATATATATTGAATTAAACTATAAGTTGTACTAATATAAATATGTTAATTTAATAAAACATTTTACAAAATAGTATTTTAAAATCCCAGTTATTAAAGCCCTTTCACACCAAGATTAATAATTATAAAGATAACGATAGTTCAAGAAATTCATTCTCAATATTAAAGAATAGCAGAATCCACACCACAGTTATAACGATAAAGGCACAGAGAAACAATATCGTTGGAATGACACATGCACATATACACACACACATGCACATATTTAAAAAAAAATATATATATTGTTCTTCCTCCAAGCTAAACCGCACCTCCTGTATCTGACATGTTGCTGACTGCATTAGAATTGCACAAAAAAAGGTAGATCTTAAAAATTTAATGTGAAACCTGAAAGTGTGTAATTTTCTTCTGAACAGTTTTCAACATTAATGAGATGGAAACATCCATTCATCTGCTTTCATTTCCATATTGCATGCACATCTTTCCTGAGGGTACAGTGAGACTATACATCAAATGGCTCACTTAATGTATAATTAACACAGAACTTTTAAATCTTTAAATTAAAATAATTATTCTTTTAGATGTCCCAACAAATCTAATGAAAAATATATCTCCAACATTATTGATCTGAAAAGGATGATAATTTATTTATTTGTTTAAAGTAACGATTATTTTACAGTCATCATAGTGCATAATATTCCTATAAACATTGTTCCAGAAGCTGACCTGGATGAAGCCAGCAGAAGTTAGAAACCCTTGCTAAAATGTGGATTAAAGGAAAGAGAACAGAGCGGCCTAAGTTCCTTACGTAATGGCAGGGTCTTCATAAAACATTCATTAGTCTGGCTAAAAAAAATGGCTGGGTCAACAGCACTGCCATTCCCCACATTCAACACACAGACCTAAAAACATCCACACTGTCAATGTGTGTATGCAGAGCTGAGTGGGCATGTTTAGACCGCTCTGCACTGGCACTGGTGAAAGAGAACAACCATTCATGTAAAAAAAAAAAAAAGCAGCTGCATTCTCTGGATGCTAGTGTTCGTGTTTAGGGCATGAGTTTTTACTGCTGTCATAAATGTCACCAGCTGCAATGCATCAGCATATGCAGGTAAGACCATGTTCATCCAGATATAAAGATAAACACATACACACAGGCTCTGAGCCAACACTACTAAGCTGTCACATTACTTAGACAGCTAATGTTTAAGGCAGCAAAACAGAATCTTATAAATTACTCAACTGAAATATTAACAGTCGCTAATAGGCATAATTTAAAAGACATGTAAAAAACAACTATGTTCATGATTTTGATTTTACCTAGTGGTAGACAAACTATATCATCAATAGCAATATACTGGCCTATATAGGCTAATATTTTTTTATATTTAAAAATTTAAAATAAATCTGCACTGGTCAACCACTAGTTTAATCTGTTGTGAATAGGTTGCATTGCTAAATATTCTAATAAACAAAACAAAAAACAAAAATTTTTAATAAGATGAAAACTACATAGTCATTTGAGTTTAATCCAATACATTCAGGGCCTGTGTATATTTCAGAAGAATGTGGGCATTTCTATCTATATATTGGTCAAAGTGAGAATGCTGTATAATTATGATGCCTACAGTTATGATGTAAAGCATCTATAATGCTTAAAAATGCTACAATTAGTAACTATTTTGTGTTTTGGTAAACTGCAAGCTCAACCTAACCTGAATGTGTCCTATTTCAAGGATGATTTTCAGCATGAAGGTTGAGTCAAAAAGGCTTTAAAAAGGCATTGCTGAACCCAGTTACCCTACATTCAAGAAAATTTTGACCTTATTTCCCACTCATAGGTGCTCAGACTCTGGGCCGAAATGGCCATGGCAGTTGAATCTGTGCTTTCGATAAGTGTGGTTACTGTTTTACCTCAGTCGAGCGCTAGATATGCCCAGTGGGTGTGCTGGGGATGGAAGGTAAGCAGCAATGCACTGGAACTCAAACCAGAGTGAGTCTCATTGTACGGTCTCAATCAGTCTGTCTGATTCCAGTCCATCCATCAGGTTCGGCCCGAAGGCATTGGAGCTAATTTAGCCTGTCTTTCACAAGCTGTCACATGCTCCCTTTCTCTCATTTTCCTCACAGGGGTGTCATTGCTGTTACGTAATTACTAGCTCGCTGAACATACAAGAGCGAGGAGAAGAAAAAGCACTCTATGGAAGTGGACAGGGAGTGTTTTGCTTAGTTTCTTTTCAACTTAAAATCGCATTGCTTCAGGCATTCAGGGCTGACTGGAAGCATGACAGCAGACTCTTTCACATCCTGGCTCAGCACTGTTTATTGTCACAAAAAACGACGCAGGCTTCAGTTATGACAGATCAGAATGACAGGTTTTCAACACAGCTTGAAATGGTTGTGTCGGGGTGACTAACACAAGCTAATGTGGTCAATACAGGTGACCCATAGAAAATAAAATACTGTTAGCACAGAGAGACGAGCAATATTTTGGGTTCAAACTGAAGTTAAGACATGATGTTACCAAAATAAATTAATGTTGCTCATATATATACATATTGTGGCGAGGCAGCCACCTCCCCCTAATATCAGCGTCACCCTTACCCTTTCGCCGTCCTTCTCCAGGCTCCCGACTGGCACAGGTGTGAGCTGATTTGGCTGCGTGTGATGAGGCACACGTGAATAGAATGAAGCCTCATCACCGCCGCTGTTAAAAGCCGAGCGGCGCCTCTCCTCGAGAGACCGCGGTGGAGAGACGCGAGCCGCCAGAGATGCAAGGCACCAAACAGGCAAGCCGCAAGAGACATATGCTGCGAGGGATACAAGCCGCCGAGGATGTGATCAGTCAGAGATGCGAGCCGCAAGCCGTCAAAAGAAAGCAGTCACTGGGAAACAGTGCCAGACTCTGCCCCTTCCTTGGACCCATTCCCCTTTGAGCACTGCCCGACCTTCACCGGCCCAGTATCATGACAAGGACACCAGTTCCTCTTTTATTCTGGACACTCCCCCCAGACACTTTATTTTTGTATTATTTTTGTAAATAAAATGCCTCTCCGAGGCCTGAAGAAAACTACATAACCAAGATAAATGTTGTCATGGAAACTAACAGATTTTTATTTATTTATTTTAAATGACTGTAAAAGAAGAAGTAAACATTACTTTGCAAAACAAAAAAGGTATCTTCCAAAAACAGTCCCTATTGACTTCCAAAGTAAGTGACTCAACTTTCCCCCCCAAAACTATTGTGTTGATTGAGTTTAACTTTTACTCCTTTAACAAAAATTTAAAAAATTATAGAAAATAAAGATACCAAAGGGAATAAAGAAGTGGTGAGAGTCATTTTTGTTTTAAACACTCCTCCAGAATGACTTGACAGGTAACTTTTTATTGAAACTGAAGTAGTTATGAAAAAACACTTTCCAAGTTATTTTAAAGGATTCAATTAAATGCCCTGGATTTACTCCTGCAAATCTCACAAAGAAAATACAAGGGTCCAGTCACTACCCTAATGAAAATCTCTGAGGTCAGGCCAAAGCAAACACAAAGCTGTCTTTCACATATCTGCAAGAATGCAGAATATTTGTGGTCTTCAAATATTAGCGTAGTGATACACCGTGTGTTGACACAGCAATATATAAGTGAAATGAGTAAAGAAAAAAAAAAAGTTACAACGTGACCATGCAAAACAGGTTTTCTACACTGCAGTGGTGTGTTGCATCATATAATAGACTTTACTCAATTAGTTTCGTTAGAAAATCTAATAATCAGTTTATAGAGCCCCTGCGTCCCAAGTCGTAACACAAGAGGCCTTTTTTCCACTCCCGTGGACCTCTTCCAGGTTTCCAGCGCTCTTGTTCCACAAGTTAATCAAAGTGCTAATAAATCAGCCTCTAATCTGAACTACTTAACATTGACAGTGACCCTGCACATACAATATAGACACAGCAAACAATAGGAAAGGTACAGACCGCACACACTCACCGCTGTCCTTGCTGCTGCTCTCCTCGATGGTCATCTGTTCCGCCAGCTCCGAGAGCGATTCATCGATCGTCTGGCTACCACGCAGGGTGAGCGACAAACGTCTCTTAAACCTCTTCATCCTCTCCATGGGCCTCTGAGGCAGGGGGGGCCTGCAGGACACACATACACACACTGTGTTAATCATCACCGGCCTGCGAATATCTGTGGGTCATGCAGCCTTTTCATTAAAAACAGAATTTATTACTTTCTTATTAAGTTCTGTGGCCCTGTGGGTTGAGCACAGCCTATAATGTATGCATCTCTGACTCATTTTTGAGGTGAAAGTGACCGACAAAACCAAAAAAAGAACAATACGTTTCATTAATCTTGCTTTTGTTCACTTGTACAAATGCAAACACTTTCAGAGTACTTCGCGTTTGCATTTTACAATGGGTTTAGGCTATGGCATGGAAATTAGAATGATCTTTAATTAAATTTAAATGAGGGTTTTGTGGCATTCATTGCATGTCAATTAAAATTTACTGTACTTCTCTTCCAGGAAAGCAGACCAAAATACTGATGACTCAACTAGTACACACAGGCATATACCAATAAAGTACTAGAAAGAGAACATCCCATCCCCCAATGCTAGTCTCTGATTAGTAGATTAAAGAAAGAAATTATGGCTTGCTGGTGCATCTTTCTTCAGTGATAACCCTCATACTTTCTCATTTACTTTTTTCTAACCAACAATTGCTAGAATGAATCAGTTTTGAATGAGACTTCATTGCATTCAGTGTGGTGTTAAATTAAGAGTCCTTTACCAACTTCCTGTTTCAAAAGGGAAAAGAATGCGGGTCAAACCATTTCATGACGTCTTAAAGATACTGACTAATAGGAAGGCCTCATTTAGGTATGTGTGTGTATTAGTAAGTTCCTGTGGGATAGTTTTTTTAACTACACAGCAGGCCTTTAAAACTCACAGGCAACATGCACAAAAAAAAAAAGAAAAAAAAGTTCACATTAATAATACAAAGGCTTTTAATCAAATATTAATGAGACTGCATTTTGTTTTTATAGCCACTTCAAAACATGGTTGTGCATTTTTAAAACACACACTCCCACGTGCACCATAATTCCCTTTACACCAATGCAATTTAAATAGAAATTATTTATTAAAAAAAAGAGGAAAAAAGATTGTGTACATATCAAACATTTAATAAATATGTGTGTATATTTTAAGATGGTATGTAATATATACGGCACCTTTAAATGTTATTTTCAGATTGAATGAAAGTAAAAGGCAAAGGTCTGTGTGTGTGTGCGCACAATTACTATATAAAAGTATATATAGAAACAATAAATAAATAAAGTACAAAAATATGCATAAAAAAATTTTAATTAACAAATGGCAATGCATTGAAATAAATGTAAATACTGAATACACCAAATTTCTTGCATTCCTAATCATTATAGATTTGCATTGCTGTTGCCATTTTATAAAAGCAATAAACTACTCAGGGCCATGAACAACTGTGATTTTAGCATGATTGCAGAGGTTAATCGTAATGCATAACAACCCTTCAACATAAAATCACTCATGCACGATTTTAATACAGCTTTAATGTGTGTGTGCTCGTGTATTTCTCTCAATACATGCTGACTTTGCACTGGTTTAGGCAGGAAACACCTTGCTATGGGAGGCAGCGGGACTCTTTCTGTCCATTGTATTTCACCGTCAGACTTCACACGCCCAAATTCACACAGGACTTGAAGGTTCGTTGTGTTCACAAAGCGAGGTTCAAACTAAACCCCCCAAGGTTCTCCTAGTCTATCCAAAAGTACAGTACATACTGATAACATTCACACCTACGCGATCATACAAATACACAGAGACGCACAAGAAGATCAGGTTATAGCGAGATGACTCAGGTGGTGTCTGACTTCAGGACGCCGCAAAGAGGAAAAAGTGCATCCAAAAAACACAAATCTGCCTCCAACTACAGGAAACGGCCGGCTAGAGCATCTGTGATTGGTTCCTCTCAAATACAATCATGCACACGCATGCACGCCATCTGTCTATCCGACACAGTCTAAAGAAAGGGGGGCCACGAGCTCTCATATGAAGGATTAGACTGCTGCTACAGGCCAATATATAGCACCGATGGACAGTTAAATGTGCATGCTGACAGAGCACATCTTCTCAAACAGCTGGTATCTCACTCTGCTATGCAGGACGGCAGGGTCTGGACACACCCTGTGGCCATAAGCGTGTGTTTTCATGGGATTGTGTTTGAACAGTTGGCATTCCTGTGTCAGACCAGCCAGGACAGGGCACAACCAGTCCAAGCACACAAACACACACACACACACACGCACAGAAGCTTTAACGCTCGCCAAAGTCACCGTCCAGTCCAAGACATGCAGACATTATTCCCGATCTCTCAGTGTCAGACTATGAGGTTTGGCCTACAGGGACATCACAAATAATACATTTATCAATAAAAAATAACTAATACATTTAATCAGAAAATGTAAGGCAATGGGTAAAAAAAAAAAAAAAGTTATTTAAATTTATGTATTTCATTTAAATAAAACATTATTAAATGTAAATTGCTTAAAAATACACTAAGTTATTTAAATATAATATATAATAATATATGTAATAATATAAGCATTAAATATTATACAACATAAATACATGCAAATACATAAAATACACACTTAGGTGTATTTTGGAAGCTATATTTCATCAATAACCTTGCAGCCCATTATAATAAAATACATTTTGTCATCTTGTTCTTATATTGTGGTTGCAATTTTTCTAACACAGTAAACTTTAAGGCAATTTTAGCAGGAATATAAAGGTTAATCACTTTGCATCTTCACTAATAACAACCCCTAAAATGTAAAATCAGGCATGCATAGCTTCTCTATAAGGTTTTTCTTCTTATTCGGCAGGACACTGACACTGTTGTTACAGTGACACTCTGCATTGTTGGCCAATGAGCGAATGCCATTGGGACACTGCTGTCTATTGTCACCCCGCCCCCTCCTGTCATTAACCCCCCAGCCTGGTGCAATATCCGTCCCCAGACAGCAGCTCTCCGGGGGATCACGCTGATAGGAAAGTGGGCTGCTGCAGGGGGGAAAGCAGGCCGCATTCAGACTGATATTGAAAAATATGCAAAAACGCTTTTAAGTCATTTGATATGCATGTTATAGATGAGGCTTGTGGTCTATTATTATATAGTGTAGAATATTAAGTCAAATCAATAGTAGACATCAATTTCAAACTAAACCAAAAATAAATATATATATATACAGATATTTATATTTATATGAGATGTTTATTTATTTTTATGTTCTAACAATCAACAAGGCTGCATTTATTTGTTTAAAAATCCTGTAAATAATTTACAATTTTAGAACATTATTACAATTTAAAACTTATAATATCATTATATTTTAATAAAAATTCTATTGATGAAATTACAAAAAACGCGTCTCCATAAATCAGTTTAGATGAAAATTAAATGTTAAATTTCTGTCAGACTAAAGCAATAATTTGTCTTTTTTCGCCATCTTTCTGTTTATCTCCACATGAGAAGTTTTACAGTCGACCAATCATACACAAGCACGGGAATCAAACACTGAGAGAGTCTGTTTACATCCCCCCGGGCCGGGATTAGCCCACCTCGCCTGTACACGCTCCTCTTGAGAGATAAGGTGTCTTTGTGTGGGACTGAGAGGGCGCATTACCCACACCATAACAAAACCCTCATGTGCCTCGTGCGGGCGGGGGGCGGCACGGGAGTGGATAATACATCCCAAACTCACAGTGGCGTCCTGAAAACAAACACATGCACTCGCGCAAACCTGCAGAGCTTGCAAACATTAAGGCTTTTTACCCAATAACTCACTCACACATACAAACAAAACACCAGGACTGGCGCTGATGAATTCTGAGATGATCCCTGCAGCTGGGTGGCACCACGGGCCGAGGGTAATTAGAGCAGAAAGGCCTGACATCAAACATCACACCAGTCACCAGCCAGAGGCATCAAACAACAGGCTAATTAAGCGCAGCCTGGAGACACAGAAACTAGGTTAGCCAGTTAAGCAGACACACTGAGATGTACACAAACACAACTCCCAAGTATTAAACATGCGGGACGGTTTGTGCTGCAGACACCTTGAATCATTCGGTTTATTGAAGAGAAGTGTACGATCACTTCTTTTCTAGATAATTTTCACCCTGTGATGATTAAAAACATAAAATGATCCAAGAGACAAACATGTTAGCAAACCAATATCAGACTGATCAGATGAATAATACTATAAAAATCTAAATAAATGTAAATACTGGTTAATTATGGTCACAGGCACATCATGCACTCTACATGAAAAATCCCCAAAATTCAACCTTAAGTCAAATTTTTCATATAAATTCCCCTACAAAATCTACCCAAATGTTTAACATTTATGTCACTCATAAATTATAAAGGAAGTCTGGAAAGCACATCTCAAATGAATATTGAAGGAATCACGGTTTAGATTGGCAAGCCAGGGTATTTTCGATTCTCTTTCTATCTCTTCCCACATACACACAAACAAAAAGTCCATTCCCATCACCATGGCAACACGTCTTTCCTGGGACTTCTCAGCATCTTCTTTCTCACAGATCAGAATCTGTAATTTACCCCTCCGTACGCCCAAAGAGAGAGAAAGAGAGAGAGATGAAGCGGCTGAGTGAGTGAGCGAGCAGCACAAAACAGAAGCGAGCGAACGAGAGAGAAAGAGAAAAAGACATAGAAGCAGAATGATGTCTTTGTGTTTAACTACAAAGCATGAGATCTCCACGGCAACTCTGCTCGTCTGCGCCAAACTGTGGGCAAGTGAGACTAAAATGACAAAAAAAAGGGCAAACAGAGAGACAGCTAGCAAGCTTAACAGCGAGTGAAATTAGGCATATCACACGCATGACTGTACAAGCAGCTTCATATCCGTCCGTTTGAATCAAGCAGACCTGGTGAAAGCATCTGCTAACACCCAATAAGTGAACTTCACCTTTGAAAAAGCCAAGCTCCAGAGATCAGATACTGACATCAGAAAGGTATCGAGGCCTGTTGACGTGTTTGCTTTGACCTGTTAGCGTGCATTAGCACATCTGCCCTCCGCAGGACATCAAAGATGCATGGTCTCTGGCGTTTACACAGAGTAACGTAATTAGAGCTGCAGAAAGAGGAGCGCGAGCAGGAGATCTGGCGGCTCTGAGCTTCTTTCATCTGTCCGTCCTCTCCACGATGCTTAAAGCACTTCAGCGCGTCATTAGCACGCTCTTCAAAATCACTCTCGCCCCCAGCTGTAAACAAAAAGCAACGTTCATGCAATGACTGATGGGAAGACGGACAGAATAAATGCATTCACATGGACGACTGCCTGCAGGGTCACAGGACGGCTGTTGTCAGGCACAATGACAAAGACGAAAGACGTGTTGCTTTGTGTTTGTGCGTGAGTGAAGTTGTGTTGGGGAACGTAAATGATCCATGTAATAATGAGGAAAATCTCCAGTAGATTTTGTTCAGGTATATCTTAGTGATCTTGTCATGCCACTATATGGACATGAATTAACTCCAAGTTCTTACTAAGAAACATGAGTATGTTAATCTTTACCGGTTTATGTCTTGTACATGTCTGGCAGCGCAGTTTTTGAAAAATGTGATCGCGACGGCACAGAGCATCTTCTGTCGAGAGTTTTAACAAGGTGTTTAAACCCGCTTCGCTACACTGTATTCAAGGGAGTCATATCCTTTTGCGATGTACAGAGACTGGAGTCACCTAGCAGAAGCCCCTCCCATAACGCAAATTTGCATTTGCTGTGAAGTGAATTTTGCATGCAAATAAAGCGAGTAAACTCAAAATGTTCAAGCGTCCAAGTCACGTCTGGTGTGAACGTAGGGTAACGTAATGGAGCACGGTCATGTGACTCCACACACGGTAGTTTTTCTAAAGGGAACATAATTGAAATAATTGACCTGGAAAGATTTGATCGATCTGAATGTCGATTTCGATTACTTTTCGATTAATGGCCCAGCCCTAGCCAGGACTTTATTAAAATTATATTTATGGTGCAATTGACCAAAGAAATATTTTCTCCTCAAAAGTCAGAGTGCTATAGAATGAAAACCTGATGAAGATGTATATATTAGATTATAGATTATAATTCTAACTTTTTGGGGCAAGTAAATTATTATTTTTTTATTTAGTAAGAATGCATCAAATTGATCAAGACGTGTGTAATGCTCCAAACTAAAAAAATCCACAAAAGTATTAAGCAGCACTATACAGCATTGATACCATTATTTATAAGAAATGTTTCTTGAGCATCAAATCAGCATATTAGATTGATTTCTAGGATCATACAACACTTAAAATTGGAGAAATGGTGCTGTAGCTTTGCATCACAGGAATAAATTTTAATATATATTACAATGGTGCAATGTAAATTTCGTTAATTTTGAATGAAAACTATTTTGAAATGCCAAAAACTATGCTGAAAATCTAGCAACACAAGTAAAATCACTCAATGCTCCTAAAGATGAAAATACATTTATTTATATAAATAAAAATGTCTGCTTGAAAAAAATTATAATTTGGTAAACAATAAAGAATGCATAATTCAATGTCATTGAAAAGAAAATCCTGTTCTTGTACTTTATGAGAAGTGGTTATATTTAATTTTAACATAATGGCATGTTGTGTCACCACAGTTAAATCAGTGTCTATTATGATAAAAGCATAATGAGTTTGGACATGTTTCAGAAATACTTACTAAATGTACACTGTAACTAAACCCAATTTATTGCGATATATCCAGCCATGATACGATATCGATACATGTTTATATCTGCATGCATGCAGAAATTTCTTGCGTGTTTAGATCTGAAATTATTGAAATTACTTGCATGTAGTTTAGTTATCTGTCCTCGCAGCATAGTTAGTTATTTGTGCACACAATCAGATTTTTAGTGCTCGAGTTTGGAATTTGCTTGCGCTGTCATGTCCCACTTTTGACGCCATAGATCACGATTTCTAGCTATATTTTTTTAGCACTTCCAACCCCTAAAGCACAATATATCAGTATAATAATTTTGATTATATATCTAGGCCTAGTATTTATTCCTGAATTCTTTCCCCAAAGTCCCTTTGTTTGCTGAAAATGTTAAAATGTAGAGTCCAAGTTCATTAAACAAAACACTCACGCAAACACTCAAGCGAATTAGTCAGCTTACAATCTCAGTCACAATGAATCTTATATAAGCTCACTCGTATCAAAACAAACACTGAAATATTCAGCTGGAAAATCTCAGTGCAAGCCATCCACCAGGACAGACCAAAACAAGATTAAAACGTCATGAAGCCAGAGTCCTGAATGTGACGTCTTATCAAATGCTGCTCAAGACTGGCTCCAGCTCTCTTAAAAAGTCCTTCTAGAATTCAAATGTCATAATTTAGCACACACAACTTAATTACTTAAGTCTCAAGTCAGAAATCATAAAAACTCAATTCCAATCATTAGGAGTCAAAACAGCATCTCAGTGTTAAGTACCATCCTCCAAACTGGTCGTCTCTCTCACACAAACACCAACAAAAATCCTTGAGACAGGAATGTGGCGATACACAGATAATGCCGTCTTGTCAGCCAAAAGTAAACAAAAACACATATGATCTCCAAAATCAAAACATCTCTGCAGCAAGACCGAACGAGAAGAGACTCTGAGGTCAAACGACATGCTCCACAACAACAGACCATTTTTGTCCTTTTGTCAGCAAATTCTTACACAGAAATAAATAAGCACACAGAATAAAAGACAAAGAGTGGAAGTTTCCACAACCGTTTTCAACATTCATGCTTCTTAAGCAGCAAATCAGCATATCTAAACAATTTCTGAAGGATAATGTGACACTGAACACTAGAGTAATGGTGCTCAAAATTCAGCTTTGTATGACAGGAATAAAAAAAAAAAAACAACAACAACTAATTAAATTTTAAAAAAGCCATAAACCTTTGAAAATAACTATCATTATACAATTACTATAAAAAACATCAGCATTTTGGCAATTTTAAGTGCCGTTTAATCAAACTGAGTTCACTAATAATTAAATATATGAATTATATTTATACAACTTAAAATATTATATAATTTAACACAATCTTACTTGGCAAATAATTTATTTTCTGTAGCTCCATTACACTACTACAGAATAACAGTGTGGAATGTTTTTTAACATTTTTATTTGGAAATCATTACTCTATTCCCAATCCTGTTTCTAAGGTATGACTAAGTATGATTCTCACGTCAGTAAACTCTCAGGTGTCTGACACTCAAGATGCAAATATCCAGATCTATCTACACAAATGCAATCCAATCATATTTCACATGTTTTGATATCACACTGGAATATAACTGTCATCAAATGCACTGTCCTTTCATACTGTACACAAATAAAGGAGATGAATGAAAATACAAGAAACCTAACACCCACTCACAGCAGTCTAGAAAGTATTTCCATGTTCGTATTGTGTTCATAAGTGTGTCTGCACGTGTTTGTGTCTGCGAGAGATAAGAGGATGATCACACACAATCCCCCTATGACGAATGAAGCACCGAGCAGCACTGACTCCAGAAGGGAACTGTCTGTTCTCCATCTCCAAAACACACACACACACACACACACACACGTACGTGTCAATGGAAGGTCAGACCAATATTACAGTCTGTGCCCATATGACCAATAAATGAAAGTTTGAAAGGAGCATGTACAGACAGGAATACCGTAAAGAAATAAATATTCATGCACCAAAGTATTAGCACAGCACTTCAAGCACTTCACAAAATTCCATAGAATTCTAAGGTATGTTTAAATACATAAATAACTTATGTATTCAATTAATAACAAAGCGATATGTCCAAAATAATTGTATTATTAATTTGTTAACAATATTTTAAAATGTT
The DNA here is from genome assembly GCA_032357445.1 of Enteromius radiatus. NCBI lineage: Eukaryota > Metazoa > Chordata > Actinopteri > Cypriniformes > Cyprinidae > Enteromius > Enteromius radiatus. The sequence goes on from JAUCMS010000079.1 coordinate 2,863,589, forward strand.
TTATTTAATAATATATTTATTATTATCATTATGATTATTATTATTAATAATAACAAAATATTTTTAAATATTGTAAAACACAAACAAACTAAATAATAAATAATAATAATACTTTTACATGCTTAAATGCATGGTATGACCACAACTGAAATTCAATACAAACAAAGAAACAAAATAAATTAAAAACACAGCCAAATATAAAACTGGTTCAAATGCAAAACAAGGTATTGTAATGAAAGCTGTATCAATATATAATAACTGATTGTATACATTTTATTTGAATCCATTTGTATTATATTTAGTATTATATGCAGAATTCAGCTCCAACCCTAATTAAAACTCACCTGTCTGTAGATTTCAGACCATAATTAGCTTGTTCAGGTTTGTTTGATTAAGGTTGAAGCAAAACTCTGCAGGGCGTTGGCTCTCCAGGACCAACGTTCGCCACCCCTGCTTCAAATCATCCAGAAGCAGGTCAACTAAACAAGCAGAAACTGTAATGGGATGGGCCGTCAATACCACTTATGAGGCACTGTACTGGACAAAAAGTAAAGTGAATCATAATATGTAATTATCTTGTTCATCATATTGTGTTGTAATTGTACTACAATGGTACTTCAGGTGGCGATGAAGAGAAGAGTTTTATGAGGGCGAGTGCTAACAGGTCAGTGAATAAGAACACCCGTCCCTCCCTGTGTCCCAGAAGCATCTGCAATGTCCCACATTCATCTCTCTCTCTGCCCGAGAGATGCTCCATTACTCCACTTAGCCTTATATTTTTAGTCCATAGCCCAGGCCAGCTTCCCTCCATCACCCAGATGTGTCACTCCGGCACTCCATCAGCCCAGCTTCTGCCTCCCGCCACAAACCTTTCAGCAAAACACACTGAAAACAGAGGTCAAAATCGACATTGCTGCAACAGGAAGTGCATATTTGGCACTTGCTAAGAGCTCTCAGCTGATATTGAACGCCTCCAGATATGGGTCGGGAGGCTGTTCAACTGACCGTCCTGACACCCGAAAGGGTGAATAAGGATCCTAATCCACACGATCCTCTTTTATGCCAGAACAACGCAAACTTCCTGTCATTGTCTCCACAGCATGCAATTTCAGTGCAGAATCACAAATAAATACCACAATAAAGGCAACAAAAGCATCCTAAGCCTCTGAGTAATGTGCCAAAAAGACTTCCCTGCATCCTCTGACTTAAATATAAATAAATAAATAAATAACTACAATAAATGTATAAAAAAAGACCACCTACACTTATTGGTTTGATGCTATAATTATATTCAAGAAACTGGGAAAACTCAGTGCATGTGGAAAACTAGGTCGGATTATGAGGAACGGCACTGCAGTGCGCTACCTGCTTTTAGCATGTGATGTAATCGAACCAAACTTTGGACGAGGACGCCCGTCTTACTCAAAGTTAATCATTCCTGACTTTCTCCTGCTCTCAATAATAAACAGGTTTAGCAAATACCTGAACTAACAACTAAAAAAAAAACACATTTATAATCAATAGGCCAATAAACTTTTTAAATTTTAACAATTAAACATCAAAAATGTATTTCCTTATTTTCCAATGACAACTTAAAATTAGGCCTATTCAGTTATTGGCAAAAAGCAAAAAAAAATTCGATCTGCTATATAAATATAAATATAAATTTGTGTAAAATAGCCTTATGTTATTTATATAATTTTACACGACTGCATGTCATTTCTGTCTCTACATTAAGTTGCGCTCTCTGTATCGCGCACAGCGCAGTTCTGCCACACACACACACACACACACACACAAGTGAGCACACTCCTGCTTTCAATAGTATTTGTCAATATTTAACTGCATAAAGATGGATTCTGCGTGTCTCTGTGTTAATGTATGGTGCAGACTCGCGGTATTGTTTACTAGCATACTACGCTTCAGGTGATATCAACGTCTTGCGTCTCACTAAATGAGGACATAAATAGAGTAGGATACATGAATAACATCTCCAGAACTGCTCCAAGTTACTTCAAGAGTATCTGACTGTTTCTTTTGAGTAAATCTATCATCATATCACGTACACACACAACTGTAAAGGTGATCATGGCAAGCCATCAAAATAAAAGTTTATTTTGGACATGGCAGCAGAAAACTATTACTATTGTTTAGTAGAATGTACGTAATAGGCTATAATTGGACAGTTGACAATAAATGTGTGTGAGTGTGTCTTTTTCTTGCTCAACAGCAAACTCATCTTGTACTAGTTTTTATCCCATCAAGTTTTGACAAGCAAAAGCTTTAAATGGTTTTGTTGTGCTATCTGTGCTATAAAAAAAAAAGGAAACGTATATATTGCACCTAAACTTCCTGTTTCAATCAAGTAAATAGTCAACCACACTGACCAACTGATGGGGGGATGGGTGGTCTACATCTGCGGAGTCTGACCTACCCTTCACACAGTGCATCAGACAACTTTACCAACAACATTGCTAACAAAACCATCACCAGCTCTTACCAACATTCATACAAAACTATCTTCTTTTAAGTTCAGCAACTCATGCAGGTTTGCAACAACTTGAGGGTGAGTAAATGATTACAGGATGTTCATTTTTAAGTGAACTATCCCTTTAAAGACATTTGCTAAAATCCTGCGGCCGTCCACCTCGTGTCGCACACTGAGGGTCCTGATGTGAGGTCCTGATACGAGCTCTGTTCCTGTTTGACTCTGCACAACACAGCAGTGTGCTAAACCCCCACGGCCCGGCCGGTTCCCATGACAGATCATGTGCACAGATATTTTCAGACATCAGCTAAATCACCCAAGACCTGGGGAATAAAACAGAATGAACTACTGTAATCGATCACAGCTGAAGGAAACGGCGAGGACAGCCCAGGGTAAACGGAATATGCTTGGAAAGCAGACCTTGCACAAAGAGGGAATTATGGGAAGAAGTTTTTTTTTTTCCAGGTTCACTACATGTTAAGTAGGGTTGCAACGGATCGCGGTTGATCCGTGATCCGTACGGATCACGACCCACGGTTCGGAACGCACGTGATCCGTGGATTAACTCATTTTTTAAACTTTTAGATTAATACAATTTTTTTTAACAACCGCAGATAAAACACAGTGTTTTCTGCTGATATTGCTTAAATAATAAATACGCAGACAGGATGCA
>JAUCMS010000079.1:2878907-2898573 GCA_032357445.1 Enteromius radiatus
AGTATCCTCCTCCCCCTACTGGATGCATCAGGAACAACAGGGGCTTAAAACTGCCTGGGCCGTGAAACTGCCTGAGGACCGTAGATCTGCCTTGCTCCAAGTCTGCAGCCTCCCCATATAGCTAAAGGCTGCAATGTCTGAAATGTGAATTATTGGTCTATTTTTTTAAATCCATGCAGCAACTGTCCCAATTTTCACTGTAATAACTAACAGGTTTTTAGGGTAACACATTTGCAGTCATTAATCATCACTTTTTTTTCATATATCCTTTAATTAAAAAAGAGCTAAAATGGCTATCTATGTACGCTTTTTGAGAAAACTGCCTTTTTTGAGAAAATACTTTGTCTGTGCAATATACTGCTTCGATAAACTGCTGCATTCTAAGCATTCAAATATTTTAAGATATTACAAAACACTACAATTCTGTCAGACGGCGCTTCCACTAGTTTCCACTAAAGCAGCAGACCGGGCTTAGCTATATTTCTGTAGAATTCATTAAAACCTGAGCTAAGAATTCAAAATGAAAGTAACATGGAACTTATAATGAAAGTGAAAAAAGAGGGCATGCGGAAGATAAAAAGAGTTGAAGACAACTGAAGACAAACATGAAGACTGTGGCTTTTCTTTATTTTTGCTTCTTATATTTCGGGTAAGGTCTTCTTTTTTACTGTAACGTAGGAACAACTTTGGCATGCTTACTAAACATTGTTTTTACAAATGCAAATTTGACAAAGCAACCTAAAAAACACTTAACACATCAATATAAAGCTGTCATTGTTTTTCCTTGGTCATTCTTGTTTAAGAATCCAATTTAATAAAGGTTGTGTGTACAACAGGTACACTCTCTGTAACAGTCCTGATAACAGCTTGGAAATTAAATCTGTGGTGGACGTGTATGAGTTTCTCTGGGAGAACAATATAGACATCGCCTATGAGTCCATTAAAGGGGACTTCCTGACGCAAATGCAGAACGGCAGCCTGAGGGCGGAGAGATACGTCAACTTCACCATCCAAGACATGAATTACGTACTGAAAGTGGCTGAGATGTTGAAGAAAATAAGTGCAAATGTAACTCTGCCTGACCATTTCAAAGACTTCTTTAAAGGCAGATACTTAAGTTACAGACGTTTTGGCGACTTGATGCTTAAACTATATTTCTTTGAGGTAAGAATAAGTAACAACAAAGACTTTAAAAGTTTCAAGTTGCTTCTGAATTGACTGAAGATGCTCTATACTCCACAGGGTGAGCCTCCCATTCAGCAAACTCCAGCTATGAAGCAGTATCTCTCGTACTACAGAAACCTGATGGACAATGCAGAGCCGCTGTACTTTGCTGTGGGTCTTCTGCCCTGCTCCAGACTCTGGGTTTGGCTGGCTAATAATCTCAACATTCCTCCAACTAATGCCTACTACACTTGGAAGGTGGAGAACATGGGTGGTCATCCTGAGAAACACTACAAAGCTCTGCTGAACAAGTATCTCAACACACCTGAGAAAGTGGCGAAGGCTAATACTGTATTCCGCTCTCAGATGCAGAACGAGCACGATTTCTTCTTCTCGTCTTGAGGGGTTGTTAGAGGGAAGTGTAACAATTAGCTTTCATTCTGAGCAACTCAATTATTGTTACATGAAAATATGATTTAAAATACACCAATAATAATGATCTTTTGAGATTATGCAATAAAAATGACCTAATGCTTAAAATGATGAAAAACTGTAATTCTTGCCTGAATATTTGCTGATTGTTGTATTACCCAACAACAATTAAACAAAAACAATTGTTTGTTCCTTAAATGCGCATTACTTGCAACTTATATACTGTTATTTTATTATTCTGTAAGGTCCGGGTTTTTAGCCCGGATGTAGCGTGTCCCGCGCCCAGCACTACTGTAACACGTTTCAGTTTCTCCTGCTTTGGTTTCTAGTTTTGTCTTTTTGATGTTTACTTCGTTTAAATCTGACTCCAATTTTTTATGTTCTCTGAGATCAAAATTACAATTATTAAATTTAGATCTTGAATTTAGTCATCTTAATTTAGAAACTTGATTCTTTTAACTATGCCATACTTTCCGTTATTCTGTCATTGGGATCCAATCGACGTCAGAGGGCTGCGCCACCTCTCATAGCATAAACTCGCCAGTCTGATAAACCGCTCAGAGATTGGGGGTGGACTAATACACTTTTGCTAGCCGCCAAATGCTTGCTGTCTGCAAAAACATAGGGTACATAGTCCTTGCCTGTCCAACGTGTCGATTTCCAGTGATAAGCAGAAATCAAAGAGTCTTCAGATGAAACATGCCAAATGCTCTATCTCACACATTATCCTGGTCTTAGTTTTATGCGCGTGAAAGAGATCTCACAACCTACTAGAAATACGGATTTCAACAATCTAAAATGAATCAAGAAATAATTTATTCGTCAGGTAGAATATCAAGCCAATTACATAATCAGACAATGTAGATTCATTTCACTTGAATTTAAAAGAATGCATAACTTTGACAATTCAAGGAATTATGTTAAGCCAGTTAAATAGTTTAAGAAATGAGAATTCAATTAATTTTCATTTTAGAAGAAATACCTAATTTCAATTGCATACCTGACATCAGAACACACGGCAGAAATGTGGGAGTCCCCCGAAAAGGCTCACACACCCTGCTGCGTGGAGGCCTCTGGCTACAGAGAAAAACCTGCCTTCTGTTTTCTAGGTTTCCCTTAAATACCCAGAGCAACATAAACAAATCTTTTTATCTATGATAAAAACACAAAAGACCATTTGTTTGTCAGATCTTCCCACAACCCCGGATCTGCACCTGTTGGGAAGGCTCATCTGTCCCTTAGGGCAGAACACACCCCTTAGTAGTAGACTCAATTTTGTGAAAGTTTGATGTTCCCTTCAGATTCTCCCCCTAAATTAGAAATGTTGTTTTATGGTTCTGGCCTGGGCCTTAGGGGAGTTCCTGGAAGAGATCAAATTTTTCCAACCCTTACAATTCACAATGTATACGTGACAAAGACCACAAAAATGGCACAAAATTCACAATCACAGTCTGATAAAAAAAAAAAAGTTTTTATTTTCTTTACCGTCAGCATCCCTTTCCGCAATACTATATTAGCTAATAAACCTCAACTATAAAAGGACCAGTTCACTGTAGAAATAACAGTCAGGGTTACAGATAAGAGCTGAAGACAAGTTCATCACAAGATTCAAGAAACATGAAGACCTCCACCCTCCTGTGTCTTTGTTTCTTAGGCCTCGGGTGAGTCCTAATGAGCCATTTACATGATAAAATTATTGTCTTGAAAAGTTTTTCTGCTTCTCTTCAGTGAGATATGGTTGTATTGTAATTGACATGGCTTCTGTTGTAGTTACAGTCTGGCAGAGGAGGATGTGTATGAATATCTATGGGAGAAGAATAAAGACATCGCCAGTAAGACAGTTGAGTTGGACTTCCTCAGACAAATGGAGAATGGCAGCCTGCAGGCGGAGCGATACGTCAACTTCACCATCCAAGACATGGGCTACGTACTGAAAGTCACCAATATGTTGAAGACAATGAGTGGCAAAGTAATGCCCGATGACATCAAGAACTTCATGAAAGGCAGATATTCGAGCTACAAAAGTTTCGCAGACCTCATGGTCAAACAATACCTTTTCAAGGTAAGAAGATAAAAAGAAAGCCTTGAAACATTTCAAGTTGCTTCTGAATTGACTGAAGATGCTCTATACTCCACAGGGTGAGCCTCCCATTCAGCAAACTCCAGCTATGAAGCAGTATCTCTCGTACTACAGAAACCTGATGGACAATGCAGAGCCGCTGTACTTTGCTGTGGGTCTTCTGCCCTGCTCCAGACTCTGGGTTTGGCTGGCTAATAATCTCAACATTCCTAAAACTAATGCCTACTACACTTGGAAGGTGGAGAACATGGGCGGTCATCCTGAGAAAGACTACAAAGCTCTGCTGAACAAGTATCTCAACACACCTGAGAAAGTGGCGAAGGCTAATAATGTATTTCGCTCTCAGATGCAGAATGAGTACGATTTCTTCTTCTCGTCTTGAGGGGTTGTTAGATAGAAGTGTAACAATTAGCTTTCATTCTGAGCAACTCAATTAATGTTACATGAAAACATGATTTAAAATACATCAATAATAATTATCTTTTGAGATTATGCAATAAAAAAAAAAAAATTAATGATGAAAAACTGTAATTCTTGCCTGAATATTTGCTGATTGTTGTATTACCCAGCAACAATTAAACAAAAATAATTGGTTGTGTCTTAAATGCGCATTACTTTGAAAATCTATCTCACACACTGTAAACAAAACAAGCATAATCCACATTTTATGGTTTCCCTTTTTCAGTGTTTTTCATCAGGGCTAAAAATGGCTATGTGGAAGTGTTCATTTGAAAAAATGTAACTAAAATGCAAGAAACATCAGTTTTACTTCTTACTCTACCTAAATACAAAAAATATGCATTAATGTTCTGATAAATTGCACATAAGTATGCAACAAGATATTTTACTGCATTTTATACAATAACACATAATACACTTTTTATACATATTATGAATTTTACCAAGAATATTACAAAATGATAAGAAATAAAATTCTATGAATATCTACATTAGCTGTCTGGTTCCACCCTAAAACAAACCTCTTTAAATCAGCCTTGGCTGCAAGATGTTGAACACCTTACATTTTGTAATGCATTTTTCAAGAAAAACAAGCCAGGCAAGGTCTTAATGTTGGACAATCAAACAAAACAAACAAACAAATAACAACGACAAAACTATTTTAATTTGTTTAATAAATGGGGATCTTAACATAAAGGCTCTTGATTGATTTTCCTTGGCCTTTTTCTGATCAGAAATGCATGAGAACTTAGACTATGAGAACATATACTAATCTCATTTCCTGTCCAAGAATGAATAATGTGCACAACAGGTACACTCTGGAAATGAATTCTGTCATTGTTGTTTATGAGTTTGTCTGGGAGAACAATACAGACAGAAAACCATGTCATACAGTATAACATTACCCATTATTTGTCAGTGTTTCTGTTAAACCAAAGCGAGCAGTGCTGCCTTATACTTGTGTGAATTCAGATTATTGCAGATGGAGCAACTGGAGCCCATCGGTGCTGGACAGTGACATGCTCCATTTAATAAATATATACGAAAAGTCAAAAAGCAGTGAGAATACAAAAAACAAAACTGCTCCATCTTACTCTCTAAATACAAAAAGTATACATTAATGTTCTGATAAACCGCACATAAATATGCAACAAGATATTTGACTGCATTTTATACAATAACACATAATACACTTTTTATACATAATATGAATTTTACCAAGAATATGGCTATGTGCGCTCTTTGAGAAAACTGCCTATTTTGACAAAATACTTTGTGCAACATATAATCCTGTCACTAGTTTCTACAAAGCAGCAGACCTGGGTTAGTTAGATTTCTGTAGAATGCATTAAAGCCTGATTCAAATGAAAGATAAATTACATTTAAAATAAAAATGAAAGAGGGCAAACGGAAGTTCAAGAGAGTTGAACGCAAGTGAAGACTAGACACAAGAAACATTCATTTATCTATATTTTCGTTTCTTTTTATGTTCAAGTTCATGTAGGTGAGAACGAGGAATATAAGGTGGTCATCCTGAGATGAAATCAAGGTACAAAAGCTGTCACTGGGGCGGTAGCTTTCAAAAGGTACACGTTTGTACCTAAATGGTCCATTTCGGTAACTCAAAGGTACATATTAGTACTTAAAGTGTACATATTTGAACCTCATAAGTAGAAAAGTGTACCTTTTGAAAAGATACCATGTCACTGACGGCTTTTGTACCTTTATTTCTGAGAATAACACATAATACACTTTTTTATGCATAATAGGAATTTTAACCAGAACATTACAAAATGGTAATGATTCTATAAATGTGTACATTAAGCATCTGGGTTTACCCTGAAACAACTTTTGCTGTAGATGCAGAAGCCCTTACATTGTGCAATGCCTTTTCAAACAAAACTTCTCAAGAGTATTTAAAGATTGGGATATGCAGCAGTTTGTTTTTTTTCTAACAGCAAAAACAGGTCCATTTCTTTCTCAAAGAATAACTTGCGCCTAATTCTGCACATTCTTCTGCAGTTAAAACCATAACATTATGAGATGAAAAAATATTTAAAATGTTTTATTCTCCTTCTGGTTCCACCACTTTATTCTACATCTGTACAAGTTCCTTAAAACTTAACCTAAACTTACATCAGTCAGTAAATTCCCCTAATAAATATGAAAACAATAGGCTGGCATAATTCTTCACTGCCCAATCAGCGAGCACACACAGTATATAAAACTCTCTTCATGGAAACTGATTGAGACTGTTAGGATTGGAGATTGAGGACGCTGTACAAGTGTACGCAAGAAACATGAAGACTCTGGCCTTTCTCTGTTTTTGGTTCTTATATTTCAGGTGAGGTCTTAATGTTAACACAACTTTGGTGTGATCATTGAATGTTGGATTTATACTCTGAATAAAATCACTTTTTACTTTCTTTAATAAATGGGTATCTTAATATAATAGCTCTGTACTGATTTTCCTTGGCATCGGTGATCAGAAATGCATGAGAGCTTGTAATGAACTCATCTAGTAACAATGCCTGATCTTCTCGTCTAAGAATTCAGTTTAATAATGGTTTGTGTGTATAACAGGTACACTCTCTGTGACAGTTGTATGTCGAATGTTTATGAGTGTCTCTTGGACAACAGCATGGACATCGCCAATGAGATAATCGAACTGGACTTCCTGACACAAATGCAGAACGGCAGCCTGCAGGTGGAGAGATATGTCAGCTTTGCCATCCAAGAAATGAATTTCGCAGTGAAATTGGCGGACATGGTGAAGGAAATAATTGCATATGAAGTTCTTCCCAGTGACCTCGAGAAGTTCTTCAATGATATATACTCAAGCTACAACAGTCTTGCAAACAACATTCTCAAAAAATATCACTTCAAGGTAAGAACAGAAAAACAAAGAGAAAAAATTTGTTAAACTTGGCATCTGAATTCATCTTCTGAAGATGTTTTATAATCTCATTCCCACAGAGCGCACCTCTCGTTCACAAAACTAGAGCTATGAGGAAGTATCTCTCGTACTACAGAAGCCTGATGGACAATGAAGAGCCGCTGTACTTTGCTGTGGGTCTTCTGCCCTGCTCCAAACTCTGGGCTTGGCTGGCTAATAATCTCAACATACCTCCAACTAATGCCTACTACACTTGGAAGATGGGTAACAAGGACATTGATCCTGAGAAATTTTTCAAAGATCTGCTGAACAAGCATATCACATCTGAGAAAGTGGAGAAGGCTAAAAAGATTTTTCGCGATCAGATGCAGAACGAGCACGATTACTTCTCCTCGTCTTGAGAGAGAAATGTCACAAATAGCCTTCTGTCTGAACAACTCAGTGTTCCATAAAAACATGATTTGAAATACTTTGATTACGTCTTTTAAGGTTATGGAATAAAAATCAATGAATCATTTAAAAATCCTTTAATCTTTTAACCAAATCGTATCTTTTAATCATGAAAACTGCATGTACACAGTCAGTTTAAACAAAAATGTAATTCTTTGCTATTATGCCCAAATATTCACTGTTCTTTTTTTCCTTCTTTGTATTACCCAGCAACAATTAAACTAAAAATTAAATATGTCTGATATGTACATTATTATCTTAAATACTAAAAACAAAACAAATAAGCCACATTTTATGGTGTTTTATGGTTAATAAATAAATAAAATCTAACCAATAAAAATAACATCCGTTTTATACAGTACCTTTTCTTGAGTTAAAAGTCTGCAGTATACTGTACATTAATGTTAGGATAAACTACCGCCCAAAAATTTGGGATTAGTAAGACTCACAATGTTTTTTAAATATGTCTTTTATGCTCATCAAGACTGCATTTATTTGATCAATAATAATAACAAAAACAATATTACTGATAAAATACAAATAATGCTTTTTTATTTTAACCTACTTTAAAATATAATTTATTCCTGTGATGCAAAGCTGAATTTCCATCCGTCATTACTCCAGTCTTAAGTGTCACATGATCCTTCAGAAATCATTCTATGTTGATTTATTATTAAAAGGATTCTTGTTTCGAGTTAAAAAGATCAGCATTTATCCAAATTATAAATCTTTTCTAACAATGTAAATGTGCTATCACTTTTTATTAATTTAACACATCCTTGGTGAATAAAAGCATTAACTAAAAGAAAGAAAGAATAAATATTTACTGACCCCAACCATTTAAAAACTGCATATTTTTAGAAAACCTTTCAATTTTAAATAAATGCTGTTCTTTTTCAACCTTTCATTAATCAAAGAAACCACTTTTGTACATATTGGGCTCTAATAGAAGAATTGTAAAGGTACCGCCTCAGTGACAGCTTTTGTACCTTTATTTCTGAGCGTGTACATTTAACACATAATACACTTTTTACACATAATATGAATTTTAACCAGAATATTAAAGCTGCAAGCAGCGATGAAAGGGCCCTCGCACCCGGGCTCATCACCTCCCATGGCTTCAGGAAGACAGGGAAGAGATTAGACTGACAAAATAAAATGTTGATGTCATTAAATCTCTAGGAGTGGTTCGTTACAGAGTAAAACATGTCACTTCCTGTTTTCAGCAGGTGGCGCTATGACTATAACTGAATATGGGTGTGTAGATCTGTTCAGGTCAGGAGTCTTATCAAACATGTGAAGTTTGGGTCAGATTGGACATTGCGTGGCTGAGTTATAACAACTTCCTGTTTCATGGCAAAACATCGAATTTCGCGAGGCGCCACAAGACCTTTAATGAAAACTTTAACGTCACAAACAGCTGCAGATATTTGTGGCAGATCAGCTATTTGACACAGTTTATTTATGTTGCTAGTGGCTTGGAGATGTTGTTATCTTGGCTTACCTTTGAATGTGAAACAAACCTGGAAAAAAGTTGCACATCAGGGAAGGTGAATGCAAGTTTTCCAAATTCAAGAAAATAATGAAAAGTAAGACTACAATAATTGAAATGCCAAAGGAACATACAATAGCAAACCTTTTGTTGTTTTTGTGTTTGTTTGTTTTTTTTTTTTTTTTATCAAATTACAACACATAAAATAGAAAAACGTGTAATAATTTATCCAGTTTAATAAGGGACCCAGCCATCATTGCAGCTTTGTTGTGTATAGGGCATTTGCACGAGCGTCCCGTGATGTTTATCTACAAAACTAACTTTGTTTGAAGTATAGCCATCTAGAGTAGAACTAGTGTTCTTGTAGTGTCTCAGCAATTCAATATTTCACACACACACACACACACACACACGTTGTGTTTCCATGTTTTATGGGAATCTCCATAGGTGTAATGGTGTTTATACTTTACAGACTGTATGTGGTATTGCCCTACACTGACCCTTCACCTAAACATACCCCTTACAGGAAACTGTGTGCAGTTTTAGCTTTTCAAAAAACTTCATTCTGTGTGATTTATAAGCTTGTTTCCTCACGGAGACCTAACAAATGTCCCCATAGGGTCAAAATTTACTGGTATCTTTGGGGACAATTGGTCCCCATAAGGTGATAAATACCAGGTGCACACAAGATTATTCTACATTTTGTTCAGATATTTATTATGTTCAAAAACTTTTAAACAATTTTCAAAATCCAACAGCTCACATTAATTTTGGTTATAATGCACTATTTATGTATCCTCTTTTACTTGTTAACTGTTTTAATTGGCCACATTTTACACTTTTTAAATATTTTTTTATTTCCTAACTATAGCTTAATTTAAAATTAAGTTAATGAGTAATGTAAATCAAACGTCATTCCAGTCCTTAAGATATATAGGACAAGTGTCATTGCACTTTACCCCAGTTAAGTTATATAACGTTAAGTACTATACACGCCCGGCAGTTCAGTTCATCTCTTCGACTCTGTGCAGGATTAAAGATGTCCCGGGCAGCAGACAGATTAAAAGTGGTTTTGAATCACCTGGATCGCTCCCACGGTGCTGTCGTATCCTTTCAGAGACGCGTTTACCGCGAGCGACCGACGCGATGAATTACAACGCGCCAGTTATCTAGGAAGCTAAAAGCTAAAGCGGCGCTGTTGCAGCTCAGCTCTGGCCGCGATCGGTGGACTGTTCTCGGATCACACGCAGCGCACAAGCCGAGGCATTGCGAACAGGCCTGATTTATTATTTACTACTTTTCAGTGGTGGAAATATTTATTTTTAGCAACATATGTAACTATAATTACTTTTTTTGCTCGTACAAATAAAAAAACACGGCGATCCTTTTTATGTTGTTCTTTACAGTGATTATTATATACTGTGTATAAGTTATGAACTTGAACCTGCTTCATCCAGAGAGGATCCTTCACTTCTGCACAAAACGTGTCATATCACCATCCTCAAGTCCTACAGTTAGTCAGCTTTCATTTAAGTTGAAATTCATTTAAGTACACTTTACATAAAGTCCTGATTTTTGTATCCTGGTCTGTTTGTAAACTGTATTCTGGCTTGTCTGCAGATACACCTTTGACACGGGTGTCCTGACTCCAGAACAGAGAATTGCATATGAAGAGAATGGCTTCATACTTATCCGAAAATTGGTATCGGACGAGGATATTGACAGATTTGGGCAAGACTGATTTTAACACCGACAATTCATTCATTCATTTAGTTTATAATTGCGTTGACAATAAAATAATTTAAAATATGCCTGAAAAACAACTTCTTTTAATTGAAATATTGACTGAATACAAGAATGCCTTCTGTGTGACAAGTCCCTAACTCAAAAACAAAGAAAGCTGATTATACAATGCATCGCTATGGACTTTCAGCCTGTGATAAGGTTATGAAAGGATATGAAGTAAAAACAAAAAAGCAATATATTGCCCTCTAAAGGTATTTTTTGTAATACATTTTTAATGATTTATCTGCTTCAATAACATAAAGTCTTAAATTATCTTAATTTGGAGAGTAAACCTTGATATTTATTTTTATTAAGTTACAAACAGAGGTTTAATTAATCTAATATTTAATGCATTTTTTAAAAATATGCAACACCAGCTAATTCAACCAGTCAGAATTTCTGTTTAGTGAAATTAAATGTAACTGTAATGTAAATGTAAGCACTGTATTTGTGTCAAGTTAATCCAGAGTAGATTATTAACAAAGGCTACATTTCAGTGCTCTTCTTGGCACACGGTCTTTACATAACCGTGTGTGTGTTTCACAGGAATGAGTTTGAGCGCATCTGTAAGAGAGAGGTGAAGGTGCCTGGTTTGGTGGTAATGAGAGATGTCACCATTGCTAAATCAGAGTATGTTGAAGGTGAGAAGGCTGTGACCAAACTTCAGGACTACCAGGAAGATCCAGAACTTTTCCGCTACTGCACTTTACCACAGGTAGACACAAGCAGAGAGTAGACGACACTGCACTCTCTACAGGAACAGGATTATCATTTTCACTGATACTTGATCATGTTTCTCAGATCTTGAAGTATGTGGAAAGTTTCACTGGACCCAACATTATGGCGATGCACACCATGCTCATCAACAAACCACCTGACACGGGTATAGATTTGTGCAGACCTGTTTTTTGTGTTTTTTTTGAGAAGAATGTTTTCAAAATTATTAAATGACATCTATCATCTATGTCTAGAATTTATATAGGCATCAAAGGTTTAATTAGTAATAGCTGTCATTAAAATGTAATAATAGCAAGCGCACAGACACACACACATTTAAATAAATAAATAAAATTACAGTTCAAATCAAATAATCTATATATTATATATGATTTTTCTAGTACGCTTTTAAAAACAGGACTATTTGTATGTACAAAATGTTTAAATTAGAGCTGTCAAACGATTAATCGCATCCAAAATAAAAGTTTTTCTACATAATATATTTGTATATACTGTGCATATTTATTAATTATATATAAATACAAACACATGCATGTATATATTTAATGAAAATATGTTATGTTTACATATTAAATATATTTAATTTATAAGAAAATAAATATATAAATGCATTTACATGTAAATACTATCAAAACATATACCGTACATGTGTTTTAATATAAACAGAATAATTAAACAGCATAAACGCATATATTATATAAAGAAAAACTTTTATTTTGGATGCGATTAATCCTTTGACAGCTCTAGTTTAAATACTTTGTACATAAATATTTTAAATAATACCTAAAAGTGCACTTCTTTCATACATCCTAGGTAAGAAGACCTCTCGCCATCCTATGCACCAGGATCTACACTACTTCCCCTTCCGCCCTGCAGACCGCATTGTGTGTTCATGGACCGCCATGGAGAAAGTGCACCGGGGAAATGGTTGCCTGGTCGTCCTGCCCGGCTCTCACCATGGCACACTGCTGGAGCATGACTACCCAGAATGGGAGGTGAGAGAGGCCCAGGATGTAAGAGTCATTGTGCAGATGGTCTACATCAGTCCACCTCACTTTCCCTCTTTGCTTCCTTCTAGGGTGGAGTAAATAAGATGTATCATGGGGTGCGTAACTATGACCCAAACCATCCCAGAGTGCATTTAGAGATGGAGAAAGGAGATACAGTGTTTTTCCACCCTTTACTGATCCACGGCTCAGGAATGAACCAAACCGACGGGTTTCGAAAGGTAAAAGTGGAGCTTTTCATCCTTGTATTTAACATTTCAAACAGTTATCACGTGGTAGTAACATACAGACCAAGCCGACAGAGCTAAATACATGTGTAAATGTGGACCAAGGCCATTTTTTCAACCTTACATTCGGAGGTGTTCAGAAAGCCACATTGCATCCAAGATGCATCTACATCTACATCTTGCCATCCCAGACATGTTGAGTTTAAAAACAGTTGTTGTAAAAGTTGTTCCTGAAAAGCAACCAACCTTGTATGTGATGTATGCATTGCAGACACAAAATCAGAGATTACTATATGTAAATTCAAATCTGTGTGCATTTATTTCAGGCCATCTCCTGTCATTATGCCAGCTCGGACTGCTATTACATTGATGTGAAAGGAACAACTCAGGAGAACATCAGCAATGAAGTGAAAGAGCTTGCAGCCAAGAAGTATGGAGTTGATGATACAGTCACCTTTCAGGTGCGTTTACAGCTTCAGATAAATGCAGAGTTACTTGCATGCACCTGTGTGGTTTTTCATTGTGTTCGAGTTCAACATACATGTGTTTGTTCTCTGTGTAGGACACCTGGGCTTTGCGGGGACGTCTAGTCCAAGGAGACAGAACAACAATGTGATTGTAGTACTTATCTGTCTGCTTATTAAGAGAGGATGGCTTAATAACTGGAATAATTAACAGCACACAGCTGTTTGATAATTATCTGACTTATTTCCTTAATAACTGATAATTATTCTTTCACTGAAAGTACAAAGTTTGGCCATCAGGTGGCACTGTGGGGAATAAATCAAGGATTGCATTTTGTGAATTGCCATCTGTGCCCGGGACAAGCAGTTCTGATACCAATCTAATATTAATGAAAGCCAGACATTGCAAATACTATTGATAACGGTGGAATTCTCTTTAAGCAATGCAAGAACATTTGGAATTCATTGTCTTGGATAGTTCAGGTGTTTGTGAGTGTTTTCTGCAAGTAATTAGTGAGGTTATTGCTTATGGAGAAATACTTTGATCAGAATTTGAGTTCAGCAGGCGCTTAGGAAGATATAATTAAGTACAGCAGAGCATTCAATCGGCCTCCAAATGTATAAGATGCAGAGTTTTGCAAATGGAAATTATGGTTTAAAAAAAAAAGAGAGGCAAAACAGTATTTTATGTTTAATTCTGGAATATGAAGTGGATTATTATGTTTTAACAACATTAGATTGGGTTTAAATGTGCCTATTAAACGTTATGATATTACAGTAATATTAACTTTGCCATGACAACACACTGCTCTTGGAGTAACAATTTAGTAAAACTGAAAGTTTGTAGTAAATAATTTTACTTAATATAAATAAATACACGTTTATTTTTAAATACAATTATGGCTGATTAAGTTTCTTATGTAAATGTCAGTGTTTTAAAGCAATAAATGCATATAATGTAATATATACTGTATATTTGTGTGTTTGTGTGTGTGTATATATAAATTTCTGCTTGCTGTCGATTCAAGACATATATAACATTTTATCATAGCAATTTTGGAGTTCATCTGATGTAAGCTTAAGTATTGGGACAGTTGATCTTAAGGCAGATGAAAAAGATTTAAAGCTAATACTTTGTTGCACATTCCTTGCATGAAATCAGAGCGGTGAGTCTGTGACCCAAAGACATCACCAGCCTCTTGGTCTTATCCTTTCAAATGATTTTCCCAGTCTTTAATTAAGCTGGAGATTGACTTGGGCAATCTGAGACTTTCTATTTCTTTGCACTGATAAACTGAGCTGGCAGGGTGTTCTGGGTCATTGTCCCGATCCAATATGAAGTGCTTTCTGGTGGCATTTTCTTGAATAATGGTAGCCAAGATAATTCTGTACATTTCTGCATTCATCTGCTGCTGCCACCATCAGGCGTCAAGTCATCAGTAAAGTTAAGAGGGCCTGTTCCAGAGACAGCCATGCATGCCCATGCCATGATACCAGCTCCACCATGCTTTACAGAAGCTGTATGATTGTTTGCAGTTCGCTTTTTTCTCTCCATGCTTTTGCTTTCCCGTCACTTAGATAAAGGTTCATCTTTGTCTCATCTGTCCAAAAAAAATCTGTTCCAAAACTACTGGCTTTTGCAAACTCTAATCTTGCCTTTCTATTTTTGGTGCTGGTCAGAAGCTGTGTAGCCTCTGTAATTCTGTCGACGTCTTCTGCGGACAGTACATTGTCAGAGCATTACCCCAGGTCTCTGGACTTTGGTATCGCAGTCTGGTTATTTCTGGTGACTTTTTATTTCATTTTAGGGTTCTTTTTTTTTTTTTTTTTTTTACAGCTTATATGATTCGTCTGTCATCAAAAATCAAACTCTTGCTTTCTCCATGCCGTTTGTTGCTGCTATAGGTCTAACTGACTCTTTTTGTTTTAGCATCAATAATGCTTGCTTTACTCTCCAGGTCAGCTCCCTCGTCTTCATCCTATCGTCATTGAATACAAGGCACATAACTGATACGACACATTCCCTGCTTTTAATATCTGAACAATTAATTCAAACGAACACAGCTGATAGGCCTATACATTTTTCCCCGCCAAATGATGTTTGCACAGCTAAAAAATCTTGCGTGCATATTTTCAAAAGCTTCGATAACACACATGCAGACAAACTTTTGCTCTCTGGAAATTTGTTATGCTCCTTTGCGCAAAATTTATGTGCGTACATGAGCGGCACTGGTGGTTTTCCAACCTCTATTTAGCAGATGTGAAATGCGCAATCTATTTATATATTTATTTACCATCCAGATCTTTGATCACGCTGATTAAAAGCAGAATAAGTGGGCATTTTAAGAGCAAGCATGAATGCTTGTTTGTTTCTCTCGCTGCATACGGGCATATAATAAATACCATACGTGCCCAGACTGCAGTCTCCATCGAAATCAAAATTGCTTTAGCCGAGAAGGTAAGTGCACTGAATGAAAGTGGCTATTTAAAGTGGTCCATGGTACAAACTCCTTCAGGCCAATTTGTACCACACCCTATCAACAACTTCCACAGAAACAAACAGTAAGCAAAGTGGCGAGTTTGGTTGAGCATTGTTCACTGTTGAGAAATTGCCCTGGCTAATTTTAGATTGAGCTTAAAGGGATAGCTCAAACAAAAATGATGAACCCTCATGTCGTTCCAAAGCTGTATGAAGATGTTTAGCAGAATGTTCATGCTGCTCTTTTCCATACTGGAAAAAGGAATGGGCTGCCAAGTTCGAAAAATGATGAATAAAAGAGAAAATTGGTCCATATGATACAAGAGTCCCAAAACAAACCACATTTGAATATACACAAAAGCAAATGAGATCTGAGTGCTACTGCAGATTTAGTGTTTGGGCGAACAATTCCTTTGAGAGGGAACCCACTTTTACACTTAATGGGTGTCTTCTTGGGAAAGAGTGATTCTCCAGAGTGGAGAGACTGTTTTTAATGGAGGAACCTTTGTGAAAAAGTCATCTCCCTGGAACTGTATTTCACATGCTGTCTGTGTGTGTGTGTGTGTGTGTGTGTTATGGAGAACGGCTAGGGTCACTACTGTTTCCTGGGGTGTCTGCCTTACGGAGACTTGGAACCAAAGAAAATACCTGGATGGTATCCAAAGATCCAGGAATCCATTTACACAGCATGGAAAAACGGCTCATAAACGCACATGCACACCCTATAGCCAAACCAACCCAGAGAGGGCAAATCATATGCAGGTTTTTCCTCATAGACATAGATATAGTTTGAGAAGAGTTGAGAAACACAGACAGAAGCCAATAGTGACATATAGCTTTTAACTTCACTCTCAGCAAGTCTGTTTTTCATTTCCTGACATTCTGTCTGCTAGTTGTTACTCTAATTCTCAGTCCGTTTCACGTTAGATACAGACTAGCTGGAGACTTACTGATCATTCTTGTGTAGCATAATATAAATATCCAAGCCTGGCTCCTGGTGGGCCTCTCAGTTGTTGGTAAAATATCTTCTTAAAGTATGCAGATGTGTAGTATACTACTGTATATCCAACACGTGACAGTCACCTTTGACCTGGATGCTTTTTGACTGATAATCACTTTGGCTTTGAGTACAATTTTACAAAAAGGAGGATTTTTCTTTAAAATCTTACGGCCCCGGTGCACCTCAGCCTCATGGGATAGCACAGTGTCCACTGATTCCACAGACTGACAGATATCTTATCTACACAGTATCTATCTATCTATAGTATGTATCTATATCCATCTACAGCATAAATCTATTTATTTACAGTATCTATCTATTTATATCAATCTATAGTATGTATGCATGCATGCATGCATCCATCCATCCATGCATATGCATCCATCCATCCATCCATGCATATGCATCCATCCATCCATCCATCCATGCATCCATCCATGCATATGCATCCATCCATGCATATGCATCCATCCATATGCATCCATCCATCCATGCATATGCATCCATCCATCCATGCATATGCATCCATGCATATGCATCTATCCATCCATCCATCCATGCATATGCATCCATCCATCCATCCATATGCATCCATCCATCCATCCATGCATGTGCATACATCCATCCATACATCCATCCATGCATATGCATCCATACATCCATCCATGCATGTGCATCCATCCATCCATCCATCCATGCATATGCATCCATCCATCCATAGTATCAATCTGCAATATATATTTATGCCTGTATCTATCTATAGTATGTATCTATATCTATCTACAGTATATATCTATTTATTTACAATATCTATATCTGTATCTATTTATCTGTCTATATCAATCTATAGTATGTATCTATCTACACAGTATCTGTCTATCTACTGTATCTTTATCCACAGTATCTATGTCTACAATATCTATCTATTTAGATCAGTATCTATCTATATATCTATCTACAATACCTATTTATCTGTCTATATCTATCTACAGTATCTATCTGTCTGTCTGTCATTCTATCAGATAGACAGATATCTCCACAGAATGCACAGGGTATTATTTTGCTGACAGATGAAAGTGCTGATATTTAACCCTGATGAGTAGCTGCCTGAGAGATCCATCATCACACACTTGACCTGCTGTCGATTTGTTTCACTGGACTGGAGACCTGATCTGTTAATCTGTTAACCTGCCAGATCGGAAAGTTTGGACAGGAACGTTGAGCGATGACAGAGGCTGATCAGTGGGTGTGTGCTGGGGTCTGTGTCTCTTTCTCTCGCCCCTCCTGCGTTCCCCTGGGCCAGTGAAATTCCAGCTCTCCTCCTTTCCTTTGCCTTCCCTCTTCTCACTCTCTCTTTCAATCACACACTCTGTCTCTTTCTAAGGTCCCAGGACTTTCTGCTGTGTTCTGGTACTGTACTAGTTACTGTACTGTACAAGAGACCCTCATCTTCTGAAGGATGGCTGGGACTCATACTGTCCTGCTCACACTGCTGCCCACTGTCCTCATTATAATTGGTGAGTACCTATTATCAATCAATACATCTACATTTACATTAATGGGGATACATTTTTGACCATTAAATAAATAAGTCTACTTCAGAAAGTTTCTGCAGAATCCTCCATTATACATGAGTATTGTTTGATTTAGCATACCAGGGTACTAAATGATTACCATACCATGGTATTTTAGGACATGTCCAAAATGCACTATACAGTAGTTAGGTACAATTATTGTAAAAAAAAAACTGTAGTAATAGCATGATATTTTTTTTTTTAACAAAGCTAACTTTCATTTCATGCGCATTAACTATACAAAAAATAATAATGAACCACATTTCTCACACACACACACACACACACACACACACACACACACACAAGTTAGAAGTTACGATCTTCACGAAAAAAATATTCTAGAGACCTGACAGAAAAACAGTGAAAAGAAAACTCTCTTTCCCTTTAGTGTTGGCTGGGGTTGAAAGTGCAGCTGTTAAAGATGTAAAAGACAGTAAAGCTCAAGGTGAGTTCAACACACACACACACACACACTTCAAACTCCCACGTGTACGCTCTTGTCTTCTGACTCTATTGCTTTAGCAGGAGCATCTAAAAAAGTTTTCATGCCAGCATCTGATGCCTCAAACTTCTTCAAAAGCCGCAATCGCAGATCCCCAAAAACTGATGAAGAGTACTATGGTGAGTGCTTTTTTTCATCTCAGTCCTGATTTTATCATTATCTTTGTAGGCTTAATCACAATGAAGAAACAATTACATTCCTAATAGGTAGTAAGTAATCTCCCAGTATTCACATTTAATTTGCGCTAATGCTTGCTGCAATAGGATGCAGATGTGAAGAAATGAGTTAACACACTGCTTTAACATTTCTATTAGAAGAATGCTTGCAAATTAACTAGAAGAAACATTTTGTAAAGTTATAAACGCATAATGATGTGAGTAAATTTTACATTTTAGTAAATTTCAGTCTGTCTACTTCAATATTTGAAATGTAATGTTGCTAGCCTTTTCTATGGGAAATTTTACTGGCAATTTCAGAGTGAAAACTGTTTCTACATCTTTTTTTAGTGTATTATAGTGATTTCAACTTAACAAAATAACTGTAAATTATATTACTGTTTATTTCTAAAATCGATAATTTACAGTCTCTCTAGGCACTGATTCCTTACCCAAGCCTACTTGCTGCAAATATGAAGATGATAAAGCCATTAGGAAATCAACACTGACACAATCATACAATTTGACCTGATGTAAAAAAAAAAGTTAATAAAAAAAATGCTAGATGTACATCATGTAAACCCACATTATATTTCTTAAGCCCACTAAGCTTTTTTTTTTTTTTAACATTGAAGATTTCTTTAAGGAAATGTATCTGCAATGGGCCAAAAATTATATATATATATATATAAAAAAGGGAATTGTGAGTTTATCTACTTTTCTCTCTCAATTCCAGGAACAAAATGAATTCATAAATAC
>JAUCMS010000079.1:2898673-2943098 GCA_032357445.1 Enteromius radiatus
ATATATATAAAAAAGGGAATTGTGAGTTTATCTACTTTTCTCTCTCAATTCCAGGAACAAAATGAATTCATAAATACAACTGAATAAATACAAATTCAGAATTCTGATTCTGTTCTGGCAGTTTATATATATATATATTTTGTGGAGTTTATATCTCAAGAGTTCAGACTTTTCTTATTTTGACTTTCATTTTGAATTCTGAATTTACATCTTTTTTCCTCAGAATTAAGAAAAATCATTCCGAGTTTACATCTAGCAAATAGATTTTTATTTTTTTAAAAATCCATCAGATGAAGAGACTTTTTTTGCCAAGTAAAAAAAAAAAATGTGGAAAAATATTTGATTATCTTGGACAGTGGGAGGCTCAGAGTCAAAATCATTGGGCTAGAAGGTCCAACAGGACAATACGGAGCAGTGTTCTTTCTCCTACAAACACACATAGACTGCATCAAGCTCCTTTACCCTGCCAGTCTACGATTGCAGCAATGAAGGCATGGAAAAGTTTTACTGAAGTGTATTCTCAGTTGTCAGCAGTGTGTGTGTGTGTGTGTGTGTGTGTGATGGTGAAGGAGCAGACACTGCAGGTTGAAGTTAAAGCAGTTGGGGCTCGAGACTGGAATGTGCCGACACGAGCTAAACTAACCTCCCTCATGACGGAGAAAGAAAGAGAGAGAGCAAAACCTAGATTATTTTTGGAACCCAATTTGCTAATATCTTTAAACTGCTGTCAGCTGGTTTATGGGAGTGTGTGCATTACACTTAAACCTGTTTATGTTGTACAGTCTGGAGCTTTTGAGGACATCTCTAGAGATGAGAGCCATCGAATATGTGCTGGATTGCTCATATATAATCGTTTCATGAAATCTTGTCTTGTCATTTCTAAACTCCACTAAGATACAAAAGAATCAGAAGAAAATGGTTTCATGGTTTGCACAAAAATATTAAGCAGTACAACTTTTATCAACATTGACAATGATAAGAAATGTCTTAAGCAGCTGATTTCTGAAGGATTATGTGACACCGAAGATGCAGAAAAATCAGTATTGCATCACATCACAGGAAAAAAATCACATTTTAAAATATATTAAAAATACAAAACACTTATTTTAAAATTATAATAATATATCACAAAATTACAGTATTTTTGATCAAATAAATGAGGGTAAGAGAAAATGTAGCATTTTTAAACACTAATTATTTCACACCGTTTTTCCACTAACTTTTAGCGGAGCAGAGGGTGAGGATGTCTGCAAACGAGCGAAGGAGAGAGCATTTAGAGGAACAAAACACCGAATACGAGAACTATTTAGAGGAGGAACGCGATGGTGAGACTGATCTCTCTGTTTGATTTTCTTGGCTCCCAGAAAAGAGAAACATGCTGATCAAACCCTCACAGGATACAGTTCACAGACAGGACTGCTGGACTAATAAGAGGCTGATGACAGCAGTGCCTCTGAGACTCTTAAACACCCGTATGATCACGTGCACTAGACGGGTGATATTAAATTGCTTAACTGATTTGGTGCAATTAGGCGCAATAGTTTGAATATTAGAATTCTGAATTGATGATAATCATAATTGGAAGCAATAAATCTACATTTAAATCTACACCCGCAAAATTAAGTCCAAGATGTAGATGTAGATGAGTGTTTCTTCACCGAAAATCAGCTTCAGTTGAACACATAAGGATCCTCTGTTGTGAACAGGTCCAGTCAGAATTAGGGTCCAAACGGCTGCTTAAAACATCACTATACAAATCCACACGACTTATAGTACATCAGTTCATGTCTTGTGAAATGAAAAGCTGCCAGTTTGTAAGAAACAATACCTTATTAACAGCCTTTTTGGGTGTTATTTAATACACAATTAAAAACTGGTCCATCCCTTGCCGTCTTCCCACATTAAAATCTACCAACGTGTTTTGAACCACTAAGCTATGCAGCCGTCTTGATCTAGACAAAGTTGTTTTTTTCAAAGTAATCTTATGAACTCATATTTCAACCAGAAACAACCGTTTTAAGTCTTAATGAAGGATTTGCTTCTTATAAACACGCTTTCTGTTTCACAAGATTGATAGACTAGAGTTGTGATGCTTTTATCAGTTTTTGGACTCTCATTCTGACGGCACCCATTCACTCATTGGTAAGCAAGTAATGTAATGCGGCATTTCTCCAAATCTATTCTGATAAAGAAACAAGTGAATTTTCAGCAATCTGTCATTTTTGAGTGAGCCGTTCCTTTAAAACCTTAACTTTTGTCATTTAAGATTTAAAATAAATCTTTGATAAACGGATCTCTGTCTTCATGTCAACAGAACAGTACGAGAGGACCAGAGAGAAGAACGAGCAGTGGAGAGAATTCCACTATGATGGGCAATACCCACGATACCCTCACCACCGCCGCTATTACTGAACACGTGCAGCGGAGAAGCAGCGCTCGAGGGATACCTGACATAATAGAATTATTCAAAACATTTAAGCACTTATAGATTTAAAGCTTTTAATACATGTATAATAAAAGGGTTTGTGTGTTTGGATTGGAATGTGACTGTTCTAATGGCTTATCTTTATCTTATTATGGGACTCTATCAAAACATTCATGATTAGTTTGTGATTTTAAGCCGTTTAACCGATCCTGATTTCAGTCTTCAGTAATTAATTTCAGCTGTCATCTGACCTCTCTTTTTAATAACCTTCGATCTGTACTCTTGTGTGACTAAAGCTTCTTTGATTTTCCACATTAGTGAGGATTCTTTATAAAACACAGCCACCAGAACTATAAAAAAGGGAAAAGAGAAAGCTAATAAAAGAAAAAATGCTAAAGACCTGACTTTTGCCTATATCCCAACATCTTGTAAACTCATAAATACAGTGCATATATAGTAGAAGAAAAAAAAAAACAAGCCTAGGTTTGAGCGCCTTCAGACGGGATAATAATTCCAAGGCAGTATTTGCTGGCAGCGCCGTGACATTCCTGTGCTGAGAGCTTAGACAGATGGGAAAATGAGGGAGAAAGAAACAAGTGGAAAGAAAGATTTATCGACCTTCCTGAGCCTCGGTGCCGCTAACCGAATCTCACATGCACCTGACTGACAGGCGAACGCCTTCCTGCCACTCCTACTGCTTAAAGAAGAGCACAAAGGGCTAATAAAGTTTAAAATATCACTGCATGCTGGGAGAAGAACTAGATCTAACATGTGTGCCAATCTCTCCAGTCAAATCAATATGAGTCTATAAAACAAATTCACTCAGTATTATTTAATTCAGGTGTGCTGGACATGGTTGATATAAAAGTTCACAATTAAAAAATTAAAAAAAGCTTAAAACAACATAAATAGACAACAGACAAACATTAAGGTGAAATTTAACATCGACCAGTACAAGCGTAATGCTGATGGCCCTTCACTCTCACGCTCTGATTGTGAAGACATTGAAGTTTCCTCTTCTGTGTTCGACTGGGCTCAGGCCGCACACGGGGCAGCTGACTCTACTTTAGACTGTTCAGGAATTTGGCCTGTTCCTCTCCGCGTGGCAACAGAAGCTCCCCTCCTATTTTGGGTCCCTTTTTCTCCTGTAGAAATAAGAAACAGGTCAGTACTGAAGCAAGTTACCAATACATGCTTCTATAATTATACCATTGAAATACATAATCTATATATTGTATTTTGATTAATTGTGTGTGTTTATGTGACTCTGGGAGGATTTTTAAAGAATTTATTTGCAAATTATGGTGGAAAATAAGTAATTGGTCAATAATCTTTCATCTCAATATATTGTTTTAGACCCTTTGTTGGCAATGACAGAGGTCAAAGGTTTTCTGTAAGTCTTCAGAAGGATTTCACACATGCAGATCTTCTCTAGAGCAGTAATGTTTTGGGGCTGTCCAGACTTTCAAAACCCTCCAAAGATTTTCTATGGGGTTGAGATCTGGCCACTCCAGGACCTTGAAATGCTTCTTACGAAGCCACTCCTTCGTTACCCGGGGCGATGTGTGTGGGATCATTGTCATGCTGAAAGACCCAGCCATGTTTCATCTTCAATGCCTTTGCTGATGGAAGGAGGTTTTCACTCAAAATCTCACGATTCATTCATTCTTTCGTTCGTTTACACTGATCGGTGGTCCTGGTCCCTCTGAAGAAAACCTGCCACAAAGCTTGATGTTTCCACCCCCATGCTTCACAGTAGGTACGGTGTCCTTTAGATGCAACTCAGCACTCTTTCTCCTCCAAACATGACACGTTGAGTTTTCACCATAAAGTTCTATTTTGGTTTCATCTGACCATATGACCTTCTCCCAATCCTCTTCTGGATCATCCAAATGCTCTCTAGCAAACTTCAGACGGGGCTGAAGCAGGGACACACGTCTGGCACTGCAGGATCTGAGTCCCTGGCGGCGCAGTGTGTTACTGATGGTAGTCTTTGTTACTTTGGACCCAGCTCTCTGCAGGTCCTTCACTAGGTCCACTGTGTAGTTCTGGGATTTTTGCTCACAGTTCTTGTGATCATTTTGACCCCACAAGGTGAGATCTTGTGTGGAGCCCCAGATCGAGGGAGATTATCAGACTATAATTTTTTTTTCTTATTTTGTCTCGCATAGTTACCTATGATGAAAATTACAGGCCTCTCTCATCTTTTTAAATGGGAGTACTTGCACAATTGGTGGCTGACTAAATACTTATTTGCCCCACTGTATGTATGCATGTTATTTATTTACAATATTTTAAATTATATATAAATGTTTAAGCAAACAGCAAACTCTTAAATATACATGCAATGCATGTATCCACAAAATATTATGTGCATAGTGCGTTTATTTATTATGTATACATACAAACACATGCATGTATACATTTAGGAACATTTTATATTAAATACTTATTTATAATATAAAATATAAAAATGTGAAAATAAAAATGTATAAACTTAATTATTTTCAAAATATAATTTGTATATGTGTGCATTTATAAATACATTAATATACAAAATACAAGTTTATTTTGAATGTGATTCATCACGATTAACCATTTGACAGCACTAATAAAATAAAAAAATATATATACACACATACATAATGTATTTGTGCTGACAAACAATTAATAACATCCAAAATAAAAGTTGTTTCTACTGTAAAGCATTTCTAAAAGTATGTAAATAAAGTACTAAAAAAAAAACTAAAAGATTTTTGTATAACTGACAAAAGTACAAAATTATACTAAAAAACAAACAAGCAAAACAAACACACATAAAAGGCCAACACAAAATAATAAAGTACTATTAACAGCACATGACACTAATATAATACAGTATAGCTGTGGAGTTGAATTAATTCAGTTGTAACTTGTGTCAAGCAATCAAAATCAAGGAGCCACAATAAAACAACTACAAAGTAGTAAAAAATGTAAACTGTACCTTTAACATGCCATCTCTCTCCCACTTAAAAAGGCCACAATGGCTAAAATGGAAAGTGAATTTCATTACAACATGCAATAACAAATACACATCTAACAGGTAAGTATTAAACTGTCAGCATGTTAGAAAATGTAACAAATAATAAATTGTAGGGGCATGTCCCCTCACCTGCAGGCTCCATGTGGCATCCGTGCCAGGCAGATCTTTCTCTGACCGCAGGGGCATTTGAAGAAGCGTTTGACGGCATCGTGCCAATGGTAGTCGTGTTTCTCTTCTACACAGCGGTCCGCTGGTTTAAAGTGGGTGTATTTACACTGCAGGCGAGAGGTGCTCATGAACTAAACCGCATAAACAGGCCGTGATTTGCAGGTGTAATCAACCCAAAACCACATAATTGTCTAATTAGCATCTTGGAGAGATTTGTTTGCCTTTCATTCCTCTTCAACAACATTTATCGAGTCATTATGTCACAAATCATGTTTAAAATTGCTTGGTCATTATGACCTGCTGTGAATAAATACCGATTAGCTACTAATGATGCAGGAGAAATCGTTCGGTTTTTGTGAGGACCTGAATGAGACACACTGTAGGGATTTTCAAGTGGACCACTTGAAATTCAAAATGCATCTGGTGCTTTTTCTGCACTGGACAAACTGGATTACTCAGCATAAAGGACAGATGCTGGGTCTCTTTAGCTGAAAATTTGTTGACTTACGGTTTTGCAGGTGACGGCTCGACACTTCATCTCCCTGATGCTCTTCATCTTATCCTCCATCATCTCTTTTTGCACCAGCGGCTCAAAATACTCCTGCATGGCCCGCTCCTCAATCTAGACGCAAGATATTTGGTCAAACATGCACTCCAATGGGACATGACTTTCATCATTTCATTTCGCACGTGGCAAAAGAAACACTACAGAATCCAAATCAAATAAAACCACCTGCACAGATCACGCTGAACGCTTTCAAAACAACCGCAAGCTGTGACATCATCATATATAAAAGCACCAACATTCATATCAAAACACACAGACACACTGATGTTCATCCAAAACACACACCTCTCCCATCATCCATGAGTTTGAGGACTTGGCGTTGAGGATGCGCTGAAACTCCTCCGATTGGATGTACTCTAGCTGTTCCCGCCTCTTTTTCTGAGCTGGCTCCTCCTCCTCACCGGTTGCATTTTCATCCGATACTGCAGATGGGTTGTTAGCAAAATAAGTGCCGCAGAGAAAAACAAAAAGCCAACAGTCAATCATAAAACTGATAAGTCTGTACCTTTAGGTGTGGAGAGATTTCGCTCAACTCGATCTGCGATGTCATTGCTGCTGGCTCGCTTGCGTTTTACAGCATTCGGGTCGTCTTTAACGATGACTGAGCCTTTAGCTTGGAGTCTTTTCACTGCTGCCAACTAAGAAAAAATAAATAATAGATATTATAAATAAATGTATTGTTTGCTTGCTTATGTTGAAATTCTTCCTGTGTGTGTATATATATATATATATATATATATATATACACACACACACAAATAATAATAATAATAATAATAATAATAAATATATGTGAACATTAATAAAAAATTATGAATATTTTCAAAAAGTACAAATGTTTAAAAAAAAATAAATTTAACTATTCTTACTAACTTAAGAAATGTAATAGTTTTAAATATTAACATTGTTTAATTCAAGGTTTTTTTAATTCAGTAAATAGTTTGAAGATAATAAAACGTTTTTACTTTTTGTTAGTAACTTCACAAATTCCAGTAAAACAAAATGGAAGAAAACAAAACAAAACAAAAAAAGATCACAACAACAAAATTTTCCGGCATTGAAAATATTCTAACAAATTACCTTTGCGGCTGAGAGGCCCTTCGATGAAGGTGGAGACAGATCAAGAAGGATGTCCTCTCCTTCTGAAAAGCCTCGGCCCAGCGTGGGTACAGGAGGGCCTGAGAGACGGGACGTGAGGCCAGGAGACCCTTTAGGAGCCTTTGAGGCTGCTTTTGGGGAGAGCAAGTGCCCCCTGTTTACATTCGGCTTGGAGGGAGCACTATTCTGGAGCACCCTGGGTAGAGAAGAGCTCAGTTTTATAGTACATATACTATAGGGACAGGTTAAAGGTCTTGATCATAAGCACTTAAAACTGAATACACTGAATACTCAACACCGAAACTTTAAACAATGTATCAGCATCCAAATGTAATGCAAAGAAAATACAATGCAACATTAACGCTCACCTGTTTTGAATCTCTTCTGCCCTCTTCTTTCGAGCCAGCATTCTCTGCTGGTGCTGTTCTTTCTGCTGCTTGAGAAGGTCAGACGCAGATATAGACTGAACTGAAGACCCTGCAACAGCTAAATTAAATAAAGACAAGTTGGAAATTACATTTGCATGGTTAGTAGCATGCACTGAGACCATACACAGGGTTTCTGTTGGTTTTATTAAGATAGATTTCATGTTAGAGTTTGTGCGGAATAGTATTGCACTGCTTTCCAGTGGAAACGTTAAAATATTTATTTGAGAAGAAAAATGAAAAAAATAAGTCGGCTTACATTGTTTTCTGAAAACGTTTTCATACATGCCTATATTTTATGTCATGTCGTTTCAAATGCAAGACTTTCTGCTCTGATTTGATAGCTTTTTTATGCCTTAATTTGACCCACAGAAACCCTGCTTATATTCCAGTGACATAAATGCGCTTGCTTTTGTTTCTTTGCATAACAATTGTGGTGTGGCATTCAGCAGACATCTGCTGACCCAAAACAGTACTGCAGCATCAGTGAACATTCACAGTTAATAGAAGCGCAAACAATTGCACTCAAATGACATAAAACATGTGAAAATCAACAGTGTTCGATGTCAGATCTAGCGTGATGGCCTACAGTTTGAACACGCACAAGCGTAAATGAGATTTGAAGTTATGTTACAGGTTTGGAACAACATAAGGGTAAGTAATTTATCATTACCCGCATTCTTGGCTTGACCTAAGTGTTTCTTAATATTAAGCGATCCAGGCGTTGGCATAGACATCAAGCCTTTGAAGTCATCTGAACAACCTGACACATCACCTGAATTCAGAGCTACATGAAATACGAATTGATTAGAAAACATTAACACCAGAATAAAATTAGCATTTTGAAAAAAAAACAAAGCTTACCAAGTTTCTTAGTCGGGATGGATGCCAAAACAGACTGTATAGTGGGTTGTTTCTTTGGCTGTGGTGCAGACCTGTCGAAATAAATGATTCATGCAATAATTTTAGGGTCTGGGTGGATTTAAAGGGAGGTAACGGTCATAAAATGAGGCAGTGAACTCACGCTGAGGGCGCACAGGCGAGTGAGGACATGCCCCCGTAGTGGAAATCAGATTGGCACAGGCGCTCCTTCAAACTGCCTCGCCCCCTTCCTTTGCCAGGGACTGAGCCTGTGAAGCTGGACTGAAGCTCGGATCTCTTCGAGCTCATTTTCTTGTACTGGGCTTTAACGTGATACTGGCAGTACTGGCATTCATACTGTTAAAGCAAACAGTAATAATGAATCGGCTGATTGTGAATTACAGCAGTAACACATGATGCATGGACGTGTTTGGAGACTCACCAAGTTGACGAGCTGAGTGCAAGAGTCTCCGTTCTTCTTTTTAGCCTTGCAAGTGCCGAAGTCCATGGCTTCTCCCACTATAAGGACCTTCTGTGGGTGATCCACTGTCAGACAGACCTGGGGAAATCAAACAGATGCAACATTAACATGAAAAGCTCTTCTTAACCGGTTTTACTTTCTTTTATGTACAATATTTTTACTTTATTTATTTATTTATTTTTTTACTTTAGCATTGTTTTTATTTCATAAGAATATTTATTAACATTTGGCTTTTATTTTTTATATTTTTAAATTCAGTATTTTTTCCCCCAAATTTAAATTAGTTCTTAAGGATGTTTATATTTAGCTTTACTGAATTTAATTTATTTTAATTGTAGTTGTTTTAGTATATCAACTTAAAGTTTTATTCCAATATTTTTTTAATATTCAGATTTAATTTCAGCGTTTTTTTAATTATCAAAAATGATTTAATAATATACATCATGGTATTCTTGTTTTATATTACAGTATAAATGTCTCTATATGACTTGCTGACATAAGCCGAAAAGGAAAGATATCTGAGAGGTTGAAACTCACAAGTTGCACAGTTGAATCTTTCACAATAAGACCAGGATTTAACAAAAGTAAAAAGGGCCAAATTTTGATGTAATGTTTTTTAAAGTCAATTATTAAAGAAAAAAAAAAAAAGTTCATTTTTAATTCCTATTATTTTTACAGATAAAACATTTGATATTGAGAGGTTTTATGAGACAAACCTCATTGGAACCATCCTTGTTCTTCATTGGATTGGGATTGAGAATGCCAATCACTGTCCCAGTGTCAGTCTTCCACAGATCCGTGTGAACAGACCCGAACAGGAAGAGAGACACATTCACTTCCAGATTATGAAGATCATTCAGCTTCCAAATGCTGAAGGTTTTCCCCTGGAAAAAGGAACAAGCAATAACACACAATATTTCATATACAGTAACAGAACCTCAGAAATCGGGGTCCCTTACATTGTTTTTGCTCTGTGGGGTGATTTTATTTATCAGTACTGCAAAAGTGACCCAGTCGCTGTCCTCTAAATTGTCCCTGGCCAGTCGATCAGGCAACTGAGAGAGTTTGATGAGTCTGCGACTGGACATTTTTTGCTCAATGTCTATGGAAGACAGACGTGGATTCCTACAGGGAAATATATAAAAATATATAATAATTACACTACTGGTGAAATGGCGGTGATTTACTGTGTTTTAGGTCTTATGCACACCATGACTGCATTCATTTGATGACAAATACAGTAAAAACAATAATATTGTGCAATTTTATTACAACTATTTTAATATAATTATTTCTGAATTTCAGTCTTCAGTGTCATGATCCTTCTGAAATCAAAGTAATATGCTGATGTGCTGCTCAATTATTATTGGTGTTTAAGTATTAAGCACAATACTTGCTGTTAACATTTTTTGTTTTCAAAAAAGCCTTTCGATTCAAATTGGAAAAAGATAGCTTTCACTGGAAACAGACATGTTTTGTAACATTACAAATACCTTTAAAGTCACTTTTGATCAATTTGATGCATCTTTGAAAAACTTTAGAATGGTAGCATATCACTATTCCCACAAAAATATTATTTTCAATATCAGTAATAATAAGAAATGTTTCTTGAACATCAAATATATCAAATGTACATTTATTTTTCATGCAGTTAAACCAATTAAAGGAATATTAATCATTTCAAAAAGGCCACTGACCTGAGTCTGAGACCTGAGAACTTCTCCACAGCAACCTGTTGACTGACAGATGAACGAGGCGTGGCCTGCCGCACAGTGGGAGGAGACTTGAGAGGGTGCGGTGACTTTAAAGTGCTATTTACTTTTGCACCGTCTCTTATTGGCTGAGACTCGCAGTTGTTCATACTCTGACGAATAGGAATCTGCTTTTCTGAGGCAGCTTATTTACAAAAAAAAATCGTTTTATTATAAGTATAATTTTTTTATATTTCAAACACTTTTTGAAAGCAAAAAGAATTACTGTAACATGCACCTGTTTTGGGTTGGTGGGCCGTCCTGTGGTTGTTTTTCAGCTTTGCTGTGACATCTGATGGAGGAGAGCCATTGCTGTCCCGTTGTGTTGGTGGGGGAGATTTTGAAACCCCCTGAGGTGCTGTCAAGGATTTAGTGCTGGTCTGTCTCTGGATGGAGGGTTTGTTTTCAGGCCGTGTGGCTTTCTGTGAGGCCTCCAGCTGCTGCTGTAGTTTTTGCATCTTCTGCTGCATTAATTTCAGCTGAGCTGTAAGGCAAACACACTCATGATCAGCACACAACACCACATTCATAACCTGGCTGTACATGCACATGCACATATAACTACAGAGCTTTACCCTGCAGATCTTCATTTGACTTATTTAAGTCACTGTCCCCTTCAGCTGAGCTGGATTTCCCAGGTGCCACATCTTCTTCCTCTTCTGGCTCAATATAGGGGTCACCATCATCATCATCATCATCAAACAGGTCATCTAGGTTGTCACTGCCCTCTCCAGCAGCAGTAGTTTCCTGTTCCTGGCTCTCACTCTCCGCAAACAAAGACAGAAACATGTCCAGATTCTCCTCCTCTGATGTCAGATACATGAACGCAGATTCATTTAGCACAATATCACAAAATCTACATAGCATAACAATATATGCTCATATATAAATGTATACTATTACGGTATGCTTACAACATACATCATTTAGTAAAAATAACACCATATAAATACACATAAGTGTATAGCAAATAAGCAACAACAGCATCTAAAAGAACTTGTTGACAACGAAATCAGCACTAGACAAACTTAGCAATGTATTAAACTTATTATATCATGCCATACATTATGTAATATTTAATGATACTGTAAAAACAGACATCATATTTTGCTCGGTAACACATTTAAACGTCTTGCTTCAGCAGGAACTGCAGGAGCTTGTGTTTCTCAACTAACGTAAGTTACATTTTACTCAACAGATAATATAATAATAAACTAGCCTAGCGTTTGCATTGATATGCGATGAATTTACCTGTCATTTTGATTTCGATCGCTTTGTTTTTAAATGAAAGCGATTAAATATCTCTGCGCTGGATCAGACGTGAAAGCTCTTGTTTCAACGTTGGCGCGAAAAATTTTATAATATTCAGGACCCCGGAACTACGTCATTTTTCCGGGAGAACTTCGCGCCTGTCCATAATAAAATCTACAAAATCTAACAAAAGCTACAGTACAGTACAGTTCTACAAAAAAAAGTTAGTTAAAAACAAAAATAACAAACAGTAAATTTTACTTATTACATTCACGCTTATTTTGTCAAAAATATCGTTTCTTCCTGAGGTGTGTTATTAATAAAAGTATAAAAATATATATATTCGCTTTGATAGACTTATAAAAGTGAAATTTTGTTTAATTCATTTAATTATTAGTTATTATAAGATAATATATTTTACAAAAATAAAAATGCATTAAATATTTAAATAAATTGTTTAAATGTGTATTGATTTTTTTATTCGTTACTTTAAATGTAAATTATAAATGTATAGAAATATACAAGCACCAAGTTGTAAGATGTGCATTCCACCAATACTCAAGAAAGAAATCTAGAGTTGTGTTTGGCAATTTATTTGGATTACACTATTAAATATGCGCACATGTACAGATCTATAGGAACAATAACAAGGTAGAACAAAGAAATGCAAAAGATTTAAACTATCAAATTTATTAGATAAAAATTAATAGTTATCTGGGTACACAGCATTGCATATGCATCCTCCAGCATCAACTGTGAAGTTCTAGAATTACCTGCGTAATGCAGTACTGTAGACAATCGGATGCCCAATATATAACAGTCTGCTACTGACCGTATGTGAATACATAGCTACAGTACATCAAAAATACCCTTGAGTCAGTTTTACAAGATTTATTCCAGGTTCTGATCATTATACAAAGTACATTTCCTGTAGAGAGAGTCTTTGTGGGACACCGACTGTATGAACTATAAATATTTTACTTTTATTTTTAATTTTATGGATTTCTTTTGTTATTACAGACCAACAGTAAACACAACATATTCAAAAAATTAACAGAATAGACCTACACGTTTAGTTTGGTCAGTTCCTATATATTCATATATTTAATAATGAATTGTAAAACTGCAAACACTCTGAATACCTCTTAATTAAGTACTTAGTTAGTTTATTAGGAATGTTCAGGCAATCAATGTAAAACACAAAGGCCATGTAAGGTCAAGTATTGGTAGATTTCATCACTCTGCTGAGCTCCCGACAGTTTGTCTTTAGTGTAGTGCAGGTGAGAGATTTGTGCATCTCACGGCTTCAGCACAGGCAACTCTCTGGGTTTGAAGAAGGCCTGCGACATTCCCATAGCATAAATATACACCTTGGAGTCCACCACTATCTTCTCTTTCTGTAGCAGCTCTATAAAAATAACCAGAAGGAACGTCAAAGCAAAACGTGACATACTGAATAAAAACCATACTGAAGGCAGAATTCAGTAAAAAGATTACCTTCAACTTTGTGCTGAAATTCATCCAGAGGCAAAAGAATGACTTCCACAAATTCTAAGAGACAAACATTTACATGCTTTTAGGAAAAAATAAGTACAATGGTGACTTTTATTTTTTTGAAAACAAGTACATACCTCCATCACCTAGACACATGCACAATGGGGACAAAAGAAAAAGAAAGTTTTGCTTGGCATTCGGTTAAAACAATATTGACTAATAATAATAAAGTGCTTCCTGATGCTTCTTCACTCACCCAGCTGCTGAGTGGGGTTTATATTTTCAAGGTCATCTCCATTGATATTTACCATCACCATCTGTGTGGTGCAGTTAGACAGGCCCGGGTCTAAACATGTGACTAAAAGACATGAGAATGAGACATTCAAATATTCAAATGTATATACGTTTTGTCAGATATCCACACACATTAAAGCAGCTGTACCTGGAGTGACGCCCACCACCTCCCCTTTGTAACCCGTTTCCTCCTTTAGCTCTCGCAAAGCAGCAGTTTCAACAGTCTCGTTGTCATCTATCAGACCTGAAACAGTCATGCACAGAGAGTGATCATTAAATACAGTACACTGCATCACGTTTGCAACCTGTTTCTTACAAATTTTGGTTTGCTGATTCAAAAAATAATGTTTTGTTCAAGCATGTCACACTTTCTCACTAAATAGAATTCATTTTGTAGCATTTTTACTTTTGACAACCACACTGTCCATTAATCACCAGAAAAACTGACACAAATATAGGATTCCCATCTTCCTCTGAACCAGATTACAGTTTCTTTCTCAGTTGATTAATATGCATGGATGATTCTGAAGACATTATTATATGCCTAATCATGATTTCCACTCTTTTGCAGATTGCAAGTTGAATTATAAACTTTAAATAATTATTTTTTATCATAAAAACAGAGAATAAAATCTTATATTGTTAAAAGTGCATTAAAGCTCATTTACTGTATACTAAAATCTTCTTATTCAAAACCATTCTTATTTGGTGAAAAACTGTACACGGTGAGAGATATAGATTTATTACTTTTTTTTTTAACTCAGCATCATAAAATTAAGTAATATTTATACAAATCAGCAGATTTTATTTTTCAAGGTGCAGGGCTGTGCTAATATTATATGTTATATCATCATCAGACCTGCAGGAAACTCCAGTGTGTTGCATGCCATGGGTGGTCGAAACTGCTTCACCATTACAACACAGTCTTTATGTAGAGTCCTCTTTAGAAGGGCTATGATTGCTACACCTTAAAATGAATCCAAACATAGGAGTAATTTTAGAGCATTAAAGCAAACAAATTGATTGAAATAAAAGTGCACGAGACTGTACACACCATCGGCTGCACTGTTGGCGACTCTGGTTGTTCTCTTTGCGGTTTCCCATGTTCTGTGGAGACAAAATATGCATACAGATAATTTCAGGAAACTTTCAATGACATAACAACGCTTTAGGTTGATTGATAGAAAGCAGCAATAAACTAGATCATTCCAATCAGTGGTATCATGTCCACTCAGTTCAGAGGTAAAAGTTCACACATCATTTAAATACAATCGCAAATCAATACCTGGTGCTTCCAGATGGATCCACATATGTGGTCTTCTCAAGCTTCACCCATTTCCCGCTCGCTATCAGCTAAGAACACATTACCCATAAGTTTACACTTCATAAGTTTGTACTTTAAGCACAACATTATGAGAATCACATTATTTCAAAGGAACGGTTTGCACAGAAATGATCCTTCATGTTGCATGTGATTTTATTTTTCTCTGTGAAAAACAAGCAATGCAATGGCAAATTGACAGTCTCGGGCATCACTCACATTGTGGGAAAATACACCATTAAAAGAAAATCTTATACTAGTTTGGAACAACATGGGGATGAGCAAAGGATGACAGTGTTTATGAGCTATCACTTTAAGACTGATTCTTACCTCCTCTTTGATGACATGAGGTTCAGTGGTCGCTTTCTTCGGAGAGCTCATGTTGTGCATGCGATAAGTGATGTTTAGGCTCTGGAACAGCTACAGAAATTCTGCACGTACAACTGAAATTAAGTTACAGTGCGCATGATGTTTTCATAATGACCACAGTCTATTTCAGTTAGTGTAAGTTAGGTAGTACATAAGAAAATAACGGGAGATCATTCCAAGTGGTTTCAATCAGTGGAGAACGTACCTGTAAAATCGTTACGTATGTCAAAAAAGTCACAAGTGATCTATCCAGTTTAGTTAGTTAGTTTTCTTCCAAGCAGTCACATGTTCAGTAAGTATCTGCCTATTTGTGTGCCGCTAAAACAGTTCCTCCCATCGTGCGGTGGATCGGGTTGTCGTTGTACGTGTTATATCGTCAACCTGTCCACTAATATTAAAGGAAAACTAATATGACTGAACCCAAACGTCCCTTGAAGTATTAAAATACGGGTTCATTTCAAAACAAAGCACGGGTTTAAACCGGAACTGTAGTTATCGGTGCTGTAGTTATGCCGGAATGTTTTTGAGGTTGCGCAAATTAACAGAGTAAGCTTTAGGCAGCATGAAGAAAGAGCAGGTTGTAAACTGTCAGTTTTCTGTTTGGTATCCTTTATTCAAGAAACACACTATTAAGAGGTAAGAGAGTTACCTGTACAGTCTGATAAAATGTAATGATAGGGAAAACAAAGGAAGTACATAAAATCGTGCGTTAGTAATAGCATTATAATAAGATTAACGTTACATCACTTTTTTCTTTCTATACAAGTTAAACTCAAACATTTTAAGCTTTGCTATAGTACATTTTATTTAAGGCGATATGAGAAAATTATACACTACAAGATTCAAATTTTGACATTTAGTTATCTGTGCTGTTAATATAGTTATGCCATTGCTGTTGTAATTAACAAAGTGTGCTTATTTTCTTTTTCCAGCTTGATTCTACCTATACCTCAAAATGTAATTGATTATTTATTAGATGACGGGACACTTGTGGTTTCTGGCAGGTGAGATTTGGGCAAATGTTTTGTATTTAACAAATTATAATTCTTTCTGGTTATTGAATAAATATCTGATTGTTCTGTTTATAGTGAGAACAACAATTCGCAAACACAGATTAATAACAGTGACTCGGACGAGGAGGACGTTCAGGTATGTGTGTGGTTAGGTTGAAATACATTTAGATATCTCTTAAAAAGCTCTACTATTTTCCTGATCTCCTGCTTTTGGTTTCCAGTGGACTGATGATGAAACTACGACAGCTGTTACGGTACGTCTCATTCCTCTCAGCCAATCAAAGCACAGCTGATGTCATACACTTGGGCAGGCACTAAATTATTTGAATCTTCTTCAGGCCCCAGAATTCCCAGAGTTCAATATAAAGGTGCAAGAAGCAATAAACGTTCTAGGTGGGTGCGTCTTCCCAAAACTCAACTGGAGTGCCCCTCGGGTGAGAAGACTTTACTTACAATCACATTTCATTCACATTAATATATAATACTCACAATATCCTTCATCTTCTGTGTTCCTCTCAGGATGCTAACTGGATTGCTCTGAACAGTTCCTTACAGTGTCAGAGTCTAAGCGACATCTTCCTCCTTTTCAAAAGTTCAGACTTCATTACGCATGACCTGACACAGCCGTAAGTATCTTGCACAAATACTGATATTCTCCGTTCCTGTCATGCTTTATGTGATGGGACGTTATTTCTCAATAAGTTAAATAAAGCAAGCTGGTTGAAATAATAATGGTGTACGTCCTTTGGCAGATTCCTCCACTGTAGTGATGATTCTCCAGACCCAACCATAAACTATGAGGTACAGAATCACCTGAAAATTCAGCTTTGCATCACAGGAACAGATTGCATTTAAAATGTATATAAATAGAAAATAGTTATTTCAACATGTAATAATATTTCACAATATTACAGTTTTGTTGTATTTACAAAAAAAAAGATACTTCTTACGGACGAGCCCCCATTTGTCACAGCAAAGGAGATGACACGTTTGATAACGTTTAAAAACAGATAGCATTTATTAAAGTAAAGTAAATACGAGGTCAGAATGAGGAGCGAGCCACACGACTTTTAAACGGCAGGCTCCACACAGGTGTAGGCCTGCCAAACACAACACAAAGAAAAACGAACAGCCAACAAAAATAACCCATAATGGGGCTCGTAACAATTATATTATCAGATTATAATGAAAACTGATTAATACATCTCAAATATCTTTGCAGTTGGTGTTGAGAAAATGGAGCGAGCTCATCCCTGGAGCGGAATTCCGCTGTTTTGTGAAAGAAAACAAAGTAATTGGTATGAAAATTGTGCATTTGTTAGCCTAATATATGTATGTATTGTATGATATATGTAATGCCATGAAAGTATAACATTTTGAACAGTTTCTACATACTGAGATCAAGTCTGTTTTGTAGCGATCAGTCAGAGAGATTACACACAACATTACCAGCACATCGGCAAACAAGAAGCCAGCATCTCCTCCTCTATACTGAAATTCTTTGGAGATCACGTCCAATACCAGTTCCCAGACGAGGACTGTAAGTGTATCAATGTGGAGAGGGAGAAAGTATTTGTTTTGTTTTTTAAAAGCTTATACATGTGCATTAACAGTGTTCTTTATTTTTTTTCTTTAGTTGTCCTGGATGTTTACACAGACAGCTCAGTAAGTTTTGATTTATATAGTCATTTACTGTATTCAAATGTGTTATTTTACTCCAAAGATGTTAAGTGCTCAGAATTTATAGTAATTTTTAGAATTTCGTTCAAATAATGTTAAACAGGTTTGAGTTGAATCATTAACAATTGCATGTGCATATAAAAACATGTGTATTTCCAAAGGGACGTGTGTGGCTGATTGACTTCAACCCGTTTGGTGAAGTCACAGACTCTTTGCTTTTCACGTGGGAGGAGCTAACATCTGGCAAAAATCTCACAGCCAGTCAAACACAAGAAGACACAACACTGCAGGTAGTTCTTACTTTAAAAAGATACACATTTTACATCAAACCCTGTTCAAATATATTGCACTCCCTATATTTTAAAAGCTATTAACGCCTCACGTATTTTATTGTATTTAGGACAGACCTGCATTCCGTTACACCACCAGTGAAGTGACGGTGCAGCCCAGCCCGTGTCTGTCCTACAGAATCCCACGAGACTTCCTGGACCTGACCACAGGGGAAGATGCCTATAAGCTCATCGATTTTCTTAAGCTGGTGAGTGAGATAGGGATGAAAACGACAGAAACAAGGACCTCTGTAGAAAAAAACTGAACGCAGTTGTCAGTCCTGTTTTAAAATGTAAACTATGAATATTTACACGCATACATTAGTTCTGCATTCAATAAACCAAGTGAGTCACTTAAAGGAGTAGTTCATCCAAAAATGAAAATTAGTTGAAAATATACTCACCAGTCAGGCCTTCCAGTATATAGAAGAGATTTTCTTCACTGAAACAGATTTTGGAAAAATATGTGAATGGGTGCCAACAGAATGAGTCCAAACAGCTGATAAAAACGTCATTCACGCAGCACCCATTCACTGCACTTTTGGTAAGGAAGTGCTGTAATGCTACATTTCTCTAAATCTGTTTTGATTTACTCTTAAGTTAACCATTCCATAAATCCAAGTTTTCCAAATAAAAACAAATTAAACAATTCACTGTGGCCAGCATTTCTGATTTTAGACTTTTTTTAATGTATTTACTTATCTCTGTAATTGCAGAAGAAAGGCCAGCAGGAAGAGGAGGAATCTGATGAAGAAGGGGAGGAACCTTAGTAGTGTGCCACTCCCTCCTGCAGTAAACTTCCAATCTTGCTTGAATAGACCTGCCTGTATTTTCGAATTGGAAGATTATTATTGGCTACTTCAGGGTTAAAATTAAATTGAGGTACCAAACGTTGTAGATTCGTTGCTGTATATAATGGGATGTGTGCTTACCAATAAAGCCCCTGTCAAATGCTCAGCTAACATACAAGCTTCTGTGTTGAAGATGACATTTGTTTTGCTTTCTATCTGGAGTAGTGATCAAACACACAAATTCAAAGTGCAATAGATTTAAAACTGTTATTAATCAAAGTTTTAATAATAATAAAAAATGTTTCTGTGTAAATGATACCATCTTAAAATTTGTCTTCCACCGATTTTTAGCATCCACGTGGGGGCGCCAAATACTTAACTTTGTGGAGAGGAATAATCTGTAATTGAAATATATTTCAACTTTTTCTTAAATTTTACTTTAATTCATAGGACTTCAAAACTAATGGAATTCAATAAAGTTTTAAAACAGCAAATACATTTGTATATATTTGTATACTGCACGTATCTTATTCAACTTTTGTACTCCGCTTTAAAATACTCTCATCTCAACAAATTGTGTAATTGCAACCTGTATATAATAATGTTTTAAATCCTTACCTGGTAATCAGTTAATTAGAAATATACATGGAAATGAATTGGTCAAAAGATTTAAAAACCCTGTTAATTATGTTCTTGATCTAAATAGAAGAATACGCAATATTTGTTAACTCTTAACAATACGCTTCTGTAGTAAAGTTGATACAATAGATGTTCAATTACACATACCAATGCGTTTTTAACACTCAAAGTTGTACAAATTAACATTAGCAAATCAATCACGAACTAACATGAGTTTTACAATAAACAGTAGCCTAGATTAATAGTAAATGCTGTTTGAAATGTGTTCATTGTTACTAATGCATTAACTAAAGTTAACCAATTAAACCATATTGTTACTGAGTATTCTTTCT
The DNA here is from genome assembly GCA_032357445.1 of Enteromius radiatus. Lineage (NCBI taxonomy): Eukaryota > Metazoa > Chordata > Actinopteri > Cypriniformes > Cyprinidae > Enteromius > Enteromius radiatus. The sequence goes on from JAUCMS010000079.1 coordinate 2,918,986, forward strand.
CCCCAAAAGTTCTCTCGCTTTAGTGTATCTGCACTCAAATGTATGCAATAGGACGAACAAGAAGTTGATTTGAATTCATAGCAACAAAAGAACAACTGCACCAAGGTGTCTTCATCAGCACTTGTTTTTGTCCACGGTTGCTGGGTTGCATTTTTTGGGAATGGTTCCTAATGACTGACAACACAAATGCACAAGTGGACTCGGGAATCAGTGGAGAAATACCTTCTTGGGGGGAAAAAACAAGCAGTGGGGGTTAGTGGTGTCTGACTGTCAGATCAAACTGCTTAGATTTGCTGACTCAAGAGCTGGTAAAGAGAGAAAGAGGACAAGAGAGAGAGACAGAATGCAAAGGGAGGGACAGATTTTCCAGAGCTGAGAAACTGCAGTGGTTTGCAGCTGGAATACTCATGAGCGGTAGACTACAGCAGAGCTGACTGATGACACACACACATTTTGTCCTCGCTGTTGACTGTATTGATAAATGTGAATGGCCTGCAGCCAATCTGACATCCACATCAGGCACGTGTCAAGCAAGTTTCAATCCTGCTATTAAAACCTGCTCTCAAACATGCTTTTTAACTCTTAAATGTTGCTGTTTTATGTGGGATGTAGACATTTAAGGGACATTAGGTGAATGGGCCTAATTTTGTGGGGACAAAATCAGTCACCTCCTTTAGAAGTCACATGCTGACCTCAAGGTAAATGGTATTATTTGGACTGTACAATTGCATTAATTTGTATTATTCTTGATGTGTTGTTTAATAACAATGCATTCATTTTAAGATGATTTTATGGATGAACAGACAGGTTTAGAGTTCTAAAGGTTTGTGTGCTACTATCATCATTAGCCTGCTAATAGTTACCACTAGATGTAGCCAAACTGTTATTTTACCTTGATTTTACCTATTTTGACTGACTTTGTTGCTTGAAAATGCAGTTAACTATTAACAGTGATTAATATATTCTTCTTCCATGTTCCATAATGCATCTATATTGAAACCGCCACTATTTAATTTCCAACAGGCTATCCTGAGAGTTTAGACTTTATTAAAATAATTGATCTGAACAGATGCATGTCTTTTTCAGTTGGACATGAGCATGCTTTTGGTGCAATGCGAACAATCCACACAGCCACACATCTCTCCTCCTCCTCTCCTCTCCTCTCCTCTCCTCTCTCATATGGCAAGCCAACTTAACATTTATTTGTTTTTGCTAGAACATAATACTAGAAAACAATCCAATAATATATTTTTCAGTTTTATTAACAATTCCTAATGACTAGTCTCTATTAAATTCACATAAATTACTCACCCACATGTCATTCTAAACCCATAATACCTTAGTTTATCTTAGGAACACACATTAATATTTGTTTTAATTAAATCTGAGAGCTTTCTGACCCTTCATAAAGAGCAATGTAACTGAAATATTTAACAATATTTATGCAACATTAATTCAACAATTCTTCTCTTACAAATTTGAGACATTTCATTTCAGAAGAAAATGATCGCTGCACATAAGTGTATACTTGTTCGTAGGTAGGTTATTTAATTATAACTTGATGCTAAGAAGGAATATTTCATTTCTTATGTATTTGCATGTTGCTTTTTCGTTGTTGTTTATATTTTTGATTGCTCTTACTAGTAATTTAAAAAAGTGCCCCTTGGATACAAGGAAACTTAAGTGAAGAATCAGTTTGGATTTGAGCTATTTGCCTTGCTATTGGCTATTCAGAGGTGCAAAATGATAGTACAGCAACTGTAAGCTATTTAAACTTTGTGCTCACTGGTATAGTTTGGGAGAACAGTCACCAGAAGAGAAGGACCGCTGTGCGCAAGTGTATTGTAATACTTGTTCATAGGTCAGTTGTTTAATTATTACTTGCCGCTATAAGAAGCAAAGAATCTGTACTAGTATAACTGGAATAGGTAAAAGCAGCAATTGGAATACTGTAATTTATTTTCAGTAACAAGTAAATATTCACTTATCACAGCTGGGAAAGTGTCCAGTGTTTTGCTGATGTTACATTTATTAATTAAAATAGCTACTAGTAAGTGCTCATAAAAAAAAACAGATGCGTGTTAGTTGCATGTTAAAACGGCTTGCCATATTTCTCATGCATTTGCTCTTTGTGAGGTCGCGCGGTGAGGAGCAGAGCATCTTCCTCCTCCTCCTCATTCACTCACTCACTCTCCTCATTGCCATAACAACGGATGCAGCGCATCAGTCCGCGCGGGATCAACGTTAAGCAGCCGCGCGGGGCGGAATAATCCCGCACCGGTGCCGTTAAGACTTCGCAAAGGTGACACACGCACGCACGCACGCGCCTCTCCGAACTATTTACGTCAAACCGTTTAAGCTGCTTGAGGGAGACGAGCGCACGCGGGAGATCCTCGCCAGGGTTATTCGGTAACGGTACAACCGGGGAAGGCGAGGGAAGAAAGACAAGCAGAGAGCAGGAAGTGCAGCGTGGGAAAGCGGGGAAAATCTCCGGGGATCTCCAGCGCTCACTTCTCCATCTACGGTCCTCCCGTTTTTTTTTTCCACCATGGCTCGGGAGAACGGAGAGGCCGGCGGGGATTGCTCGTGGAAGAAGCAGGTCGATGATATCAAGGAGATGTTTGAATTCAAGGAGGTGCTCGGGACGTGAGTAACTTTTGTTTTGCATTTGACACGCGGCTGTAACCTGCTGTAAAACACTGACTAGAATTTACCACAGTTTCCTCGTAGTTACTGCAGTTAATTACCTCTACTGAAATCACCATCTTAAACCAACTTAAACTGATGCGCTGGTGTGGTTTGCTGGTTTTACAGAGGTTTTGGGGACTTTGACTGGTTTGCCTCAGTTGAACACCAGTTTGGCCAATTAAAAGCCACCTAAAACCAATAGCCTAAATCGTCTAAGAATATTTTATGGCTAAGTTATAGTTTTAGATAAGACTTGTGTAAAATCAGAAATAGGCTAGTTTGTGATTACTTTTAAACAGCTTCAATATATTTCTGTCTCTTCTTGTTTGTTTGTTTGTTTTAAATGCATTGTTGGCTAATAATAACATTACAATAACACCCTTTTAAAGGAAAATAAATAATTTATTAACACTTTGAATGGAGTTTGATTCGAAGCCCATACGTTTGATAACAAAAATATTGAGACAAGTTAAATTAAAACAAAGATTATGTATTATAATAATTATACACATTTTACAGTGTTACCATAGTAAATTGTGTGTCTTAACAATGTGTAAATTGTTGAGTGCTGTAAATGCTCCCAAATAGATAGTTTCCTCTTATTTAGTTGGTACAATATAAAACTAGTAAATAATCAGTTATGAACAATAACTAAAACCTTAAAATGGTCCAATATGATCACTTGCTGGTTGACCGTTGTGGACCAACAACAAATGCCAGTTTAAGGTGGCCAAACTCGTTTTGAACCAACCAGCCACCTTAAACTGGATTTTCCGACAATAAATGTTTTGTTGCATCTACACAAGAGGAGCAATAATGTTCTGATGGTGGTTTCATTATTATTCATAACTCACGCTACGTTTAAAAGCAGGGAAATGCACTGCAAAAACAGTGCCTGAATGTGTTTTGGGTGTAGCTATTTCATGCTTAGGTTTTTGTTTAATGCGTGAAGAGACATGGTGGTTTCCGTTACCCCGCATGGAGTGCTTTTGCAGCAGTTGTGGTCATGCACGTGTTTGATGGTAAACGGTAGTACCGTTTTGCAGTCTGCAGCCACTTGCATCTCCATGCATGCATGATTTCATTCACCACAGAAGTGATTTGCTTCAGGTTGTTTATTAAATGCCTTCTGGACCAATAATCTGCTGTAACAAACATACTAGTGCACCAATGCAATGTTTATATTGTGCATATTCACAGGCCTGCACAGTGCTTATACGTGCTGCGGTGGGTCGCCTGGTCGCTTTGACTGCAGTAATTTAATCTCTGTGTGCTAACCAGGGGAGAGTCGGATTAACCAGGTCGGATTATTGCACTGGAGGAAGACAGGCCTTGAATAGATTGTGTCCAAATTTCGAAATGCATGTCTGAGAGGTTTACTTATAATGATTATTGTGTGATTATTGGCCTAAAACCAAAATTTTACTACACATTTACATTTAAGCGACTTACAAAGGAGGACAATAGAAATGATCAAATCAACAAAAGAGCTACAATATGTACGTGCTGTGACAAGTCCTGTTTAGGCTAACAATTAGTTTCATGCCAATAGCTGCTGACTTGAAATATGTGCATTATTTCATTAAAAATAGGTAGAACAAATTGCACTTTTTATTGTTAATATTCTCATGCATTATTATTTTTATTTAATCAATTAAAAAAAAAAGATGAATCAGTGAAGAAACATCGCTCTACCACTATTGAACTGTAAAGTAAACGATGTTCAGTTCCTTGCACAGACTGATTATTTTGCTTCACAAGCCCTCAATGTGTCATCAGGAGCCATGAGTATTAATTTTGCCTTAATATATAACACAAACCTAATCTGCTCTGAGAGTCTTTATGAGCATTTTACAGTTTCTTTTGATAAAAACGTGTCATAAAAGTTCATAAATCATCATAAATATCTTCACAGCAACCTGTCAAAATAAAAGTTTGATTTAACTTGAAGAAACTGTGATAGAAATATTATAGTACTACTAATGATATTACAGGTGATTATTAAAACATTTAAATAATGTTTACCAGAATTTAACAGAACAATGTAAATACACAACAATTTATGAAAAAATAAATATATATATATATATATATATTATACATATACAATACAATACATATAATATATGATTTTATTTAATTAGACATGTGTTTTGTAATTTCTGAGAAACGTTAAAGTTAAAAGTAAAACTGTCAAAGTTAAAGCTCAATTTAGAGTGAAGTGGAGGCGGGGCCGAATTTGCATATATACATATATTTAATGAGGCAAGTGGAGTCATACTGAAGCCGTTTTAAAGCATCAAGAAGTCATTTTCACTGGAAAAACAGTTAAATGTCATTTTGATTGTCAAAGATGCATTATTATAAGGGATACAGTTAGTGACTGCAGGAGGGGGCTTTAATATAATTGCAGTAGCAAGAGCAAGGTGTCACAAGATTACGTTGATGTAAAATAAACTCTGAACATGATGGTTCAGGTTTGGAAATGGAAGAGCTTTGTGTCAGTGAGGACACTTCTATTAAACCTATGATTAGGTGGATCTGGGCTCGATGTGAAGATGCTGCCGTTATAGCAACCCAAGAGACAGGAGTCATGGCAACTCCGACTGGCCCGTTCAAGCACACCATTAAGAGGGTCTCACTGATCTTCATTTTCCCCCGTATAAAAAACTCTGCTGGCATCGTACAGTCCTTTCCTCCCACGCTCACGGCACACGCAGATTTTATTTATCCACCCACAGACATCCAACTGGCCATTATAAACCAGCACACAGCATGCCTGATCTTTACTGTATTCACTGTTTAGTGGTATTATTTCCTTTGGAAATATTGATTATTGATTCGGTCTAAAATAGCGAGGAAAAGCCGCAGCACATTATAATCTTGTTGGTTCGCTCTATCCAGAAGAACGACAGCTGTGTTGGCGTTTCCGGCAGAGCGGAGGGTATTTCTGCCCATATTCTTGACGGATGTGTCAAATTCAACAGTTGGGCTCTGCAGGGGCAGCTTTCTAAAACCGTGTGTTTTCAGAGACGAAACGATTTCTGCTCCTACACCTGGGCTATTTCACATCCTCTCCCCAGCATCTCACACTTGGACTCACATGAATCATTCAGTTCCAGCTTGTTTGGCCCTGAATGACCATACAGGACTGACTTCACTTGCTTTTTCTAGCTTTTGCACACTGTGTTTGTGCATGCAACTGCTAGATCATTTTCTCATCTCTCAGATTCTACTTCTAGACCTTGCGTAACCTCTTCATCATCGTGTTGAACTGGAGGTAGCTTGTGCATTGTTCAGTAAGGCTTCTGTTAAGTCTTTATTATACATTATCCACATTTTGTAATGGCACAGTAAAAATTAACACCAAATAGAGTTTTAATATTATAATATTATATTATTTGTATATTCATATATTAAATCATTTGAAATATTTATTAAATAAATTTCTAAACTAAATGATAGAAAAAAAATCAGAAAATATCTATTATTAGTCTAGAGTCAGTTAGATCTTTTTTGAAAATTTAGATTAGCCTACAAAAAAAACATTTTAATTTTTTAATTAATTTTTTGCAATTCTAAATTAAACTGTAATAGTTACAAATTAAATTTTAATAACATTTCACTATATTAAATATAGAATTTTTACTGTTTTTTTAATGTTAGTCAAATATACGAAGCCTTGGTGAACATAAGAGACTTCTTTCAAAAACATTAAAAAAAGTTACATATGACAAGTTTGCATATGTAAACTGGAAAATCTCACTTTCTGAACTGATAAAATAGATTACATTTTTAATATCAACTGTATGATTTTAAATAGATTTTTTTATGTGAAAATAATTTGTGCTGCGTTTTGCCACCTTTTATCTGAGTCTTGAGTCTTTCATGTATGTCTGCAAAATACTATACATTCAAGTTTAATACTTTAATGTAAAGAATTTGTTCAAATCCATAACCCTTTGAGCATTAGTAATAATGACGCTTGCCTTAACAAGGACCATTAATAATAATAGCATAATATTACCAACAGTATGAATATGTAGAAATAGACTTGTCCACTCTGCCTATAGCTCAGGGACATGAGAATTCAGTGTTGTGTTTCATCTGTGTGTGTGTGAACAGCCCCAGTGTTGTTCCCTGAACTGAATTATTCAGTATGTGAAGCACCCAGAGGCCACTGGAGGTCATGTGATCACTCAACAGGTGTGTGTGTGTGTGTGTGTGTGGCAGGTACAGCATGCTACTGTTAGAAAACTCTCAAAGCCACAACCTAAAACACACACGTCCTGCACCAGGTGAGGTGACTCGAGAGGAGAGAAAGCAAAGGCAGGGGAGAGATAAGAAAAAAAGAGAGAGGAAACATTGAGGCCATGAAGCCCTTAATTGCCTGCTCCATTTTCAGGCCTGTGCTCCTGGCTTTGTCCTCTATTTCAGAATGTCTCTCTCTCTCTCTCTCTCTCTCTCATACATCCCTCTGTTTCTCCATCCCTCCTCACTGTACTCTATTAAAGTGACTTTTGCAGGGCAAGCTAGAGTTCAAAATGAGATTCTATTATAAAATCTTTGTCACAGATACTCGTGGGCTGGGCTGCAGAAGAGGAAAGAGTTGTTGAGTGGAAAGCCACTTAAAGCTATACTAAATTGTATTTAATAAACAAAATCTTCTACGATCATGTTAGCTAAATGTCTCTCCTTGGTTTGTCATGGTTGTTGTTATATAAAAGTTGCTTCAAAATATAGCAAGGGCTTTTCCCGACATCTAATTTTTTGTTGGTCTCTGCTAGTTTTTTTTAAATTATTACAGTTGTTTTATTTCATGAAATGAAGTCATGGGCTTCAAATATTTTCTTTAATGCAAAATTATATGAATGAATATATATATCTTTGTTTACTGCAAACCCCCCCCCAAAAAAGTATAGTCTTTTTTACTCATGTAAACACCCTTAATCTCTTTGCAAAACAGATTAAACTCAACAAGCTAATTTGATTGTTTTTTTTACTTATTGGTTTGTTTTTCTTTATGTAAGTACATTACTATTTAATAGCTTACTAATGCTATTATTGAAAAGTGATGTACACCTTATTTCAAAGATGTTGCGCTACCTATACTGAATACAAGAAAAAGAAACACAGAGAAAGAAAAGGGTTTGTTATTACGAGAGCGTGTGTCTTTGTGTCTGTGAAAGTGTTCCCAACGGTTGTTCATTGATGTGGTAAGCCTAAGATCCTGAGTCAGCTGTCCGGGTGTAATCTTTAGCTGCAACGCTGTCTGCGTTCAAAAAGGGGAAAGTTACACTTACTCTGACATAAAGTATCACATATTGCTTAAAGGTGCAGTGTGCAGTTTTTTGCTGTTAAACGCTTCGACCTGTTCAGAAAAGTGCGTTGTTGTTTTGGGGTCTGAAGAGGTTGACAGCTTTGCAAGAACTCCCTCTTTTATAAACAGGCCCCTGTGGCACAATCTGTTTTTTAGAGAACAAAAACATGCAGTTTTGCAAGTTTCCTCTGATGCAAACATCTTGTGACCGCTCTAATAGATCCCCCCATGTGTGCAGCTCACACAACCATCTGTTACGTGCCATCAACGTGTGCGCGGCACGAGTCAGGTATTTACAGAGAAACTACACGACTGGGTCTTGTAAGATCTTCATGAAAGTCGTCTCATCCAATGCATGTTGACAGGCCGGTTTGCAGGGGAGTTTCACAGTGACTCTATAAGTTGTTTGGCTTTGAGGTCATTGGTGCCAGATTAATCTGCACTGATCAAAGCAAACGGGATTCACGGTGGAGGAAACCCGTCTGGAGATTATCCGCTCCCTTCCGTCTCTCCTCAAGCTCTGCTGTCTTTGGCTCGCTCGCTCGCTCTTCTGTTCATCCGAGTGTATGGTCTGGTTCCTGCCATCGCTTTCAGCCAAGGGGACGACCGTCTGTACTCGTGTCACCAATGTTTATCAGCAAAGCTTGTTCACTTAACAAGAGCGGGCAGATTCTGAATGAGATTATGCCCAAATCCCATCTGCTGTTGACAACACGGGCACAGCAACACGCCACCCACAAACAGTCTTATGTGCATTTATAGACTTCAACTTGTCTTTTTTTTGCATTTGATGTACAACAAATACATCACTTTGGGGATCCAGAGCTTGATGCCTACTTTTTTTCCCAGGTAACACTGGAGCACATTACAAAACTTTAGAGACAAAATGTAATAGTATACAAAAAGTACACCACACATATACTGTATATGGTAACACTTTACAATAAGTTACATTAGTCAGCATGAACAATACTATTATAGAATTTATTAATCTTTTAAATTTCAGCATTCACTAATGCATTATTAAAAGCACAAGTTGTGCTTAAATTAACTAATGTTAAAAAAGTATTGTAAAGTGTTACCAGTATATGTGTGAGGTACTTTTTTGTATACTATCAAATTGCATCTCTAAATATATCTGTTGAACACATGATTCTCTTAACATTTAACATTAAGATCATCTTTGACTATAACAGACATTTAGGATTACTTAGTACCTTGAATGACCTTTATATAACACCCCGTACTCATTTTTGGGACGTCCCCGCTCTGAAATTTTCTGTCCACAATGAATACAGAACCTGCCCACACAGACAGCGCTTCAACACCACTCATTTCAAGTAGGATTAGATTCACTGACACACCTTTCAAGTTCATTAGGCAGGGAAGCTTTACCCCGGCAATGTTTTTATGCACTCTGCAGCCCCTTTAAACATATGTGAGTCATGAATTATGCCCAGCTTGTTGTGTAGCAGGTATAATATTCCTGTGATTAGTGGGTCTGTATTACATCTCAGCAAGGGCTTCACTTGATGCCTTCATGAAGACCTGTATTTCATCATGCCGCACTAACGTTGGATTGCTGTGTGGTCTTTGGTGGAAATGCACCAAGGGACTTCTACAGGGACAAATTAGGGTATTTAAAAGAGTAAAGCTGTAATGGCAGGCAAAATGAATGTTACAATCACCAACCAAAAATAAGGTTAAATTCTTTTCCTTCTTCAAACTGTCCTGATTGAGACGGTCATACCACATCATGGACATGAGAAGCAGCAAGGCTGGCAAATTTGCAATTTAAAATAATGTAGCAGCAGCATTTCTTATTTAAATACTGTTAGTAAGGTTTATCATTATGCAAAGTAGGAATTAGCCTATACGTTTTGACTGTAGTACTCGTACTGTTTCTGCGGTGTGCACAATGCAATTTTTTTATATGCAAAGAATGTCCACATTTTACTTATCATGCATGAGATACTGTATCTGACAATGGAGTGCATTCAGCTTGACTTTTTCACAATATTCCAAATTACATTGTTACATTAAATTCAAATGACTGGACTATACATGTGCAACATTATAGTTTGTTTATAACATACAGTACAGCACACTGTTTCACATACTTTTTAAAAAAATAGTTGCTAGTATACAGTATATACTACACAGTATGCAGTACTCAGTAAGCAGCATGACATTCTAAAAAGAGTTTCACGTCCTATTTTTTGACATTTTGCACTGATTATCCAGTGCGTTCATACTAATAAAGCGGGTCATTTAGCTAAATCAAATAAAATGCCAAATAGGTAAATTTAGTAAATACTGCATTCAGTAGTACTTTATGTATTGAAGTGTGAATGGTGTATTTTTGCATTATTTGCATGTGGGCGACCTTGTAAGAAGTGCATATGTGTGTATAGCGCATAACTGTTAGTGTCGCTTCTGTGCTTGTGAATCAGTTACATTTACATTTATTCATTTAGCAGACGCTTTTATCCAAAGCGACTTACAGGTGGGGAAAAAACAACAGGCAATTAGTCATAAGAGGCAAAAACGACTTAGGAAGTGCTCATAATACCGTACAACAGGCAATCTTCAAATAAGTGCAGGCTAGAAAGGGAAGGAAAGAGTAGGATTACTTTTTTTCAGTTCATGTATTGTGAGGCCCCTCCTATTTCAGTCTATCTCTTTTAGAATACTTGATGCCAAAAATAGAGGGACAGAATGAAGATTTCCTTCCCTACATTAGCTTTTAGTGTTCATTACTGCGATTATCTACAATCTTCCACTCGTCACATTCTCCATGCTCTAACACACTTGTAAACATAAAGCTCAGACACAAGAACTGCCCATTATTTAAGGATCAATCCAATATATAAATAGTAAGTTTGTAAGTAGTGACTAGGTTTTCCATCCAGTCGAGCTCTTTATTTAGCCTAAAGCGGCTCAGGGCTTTGGCATTCACCGTGAGTCCCGCTGACAAATAGTCCAGCAATTTAAGTCTATTACGTTAGCCACATTAATCTGTATCAACGTCAACCTTAAGTTCTTTCACAGGCGTCAAATTGTTTCCTCGATCTCTATCTCTGCTAAGCCAGGACTGGCCTACAGTGAGATTGGAGCTAAGGGATAAAGTCATCATTTGGAACCGCTTGCAGGAGAACAGACCATCTGCGTTGAGGACAGTGGTGGAGCTTAGTGTGAAGTATATTGGAAAGGGCACTGGAAGTGAACTAGGCTAAATAAAAAAGACTGTTTTGGAACAGCCTGTTCATTATCTGCTTGGCCTTTAACTAAGCCCTGTGCTGATTCTGAATGCATCCTTACAAGAGATTGCAGTAGAAAAGAGGGATTAGACCCTCACGGACCAATCATAGTTTGCTTACTGGTAGTCTATTGAGCAAAACACAGGATAGTACATATGAAAATAGCAAGCTTACGGGAGTCGGGTGTCCACTTGGAAACCAAACAAGTGTTTAAAAGATGATAGTTGATATTATGAACAAGAACTATAATTTAATGTTAAAAGTTGTGCATGCTTAATGTGATTGTGATGATTGTATAATTTTACATTAAAGTATGCAATTCTTTACATTAAAGCAAAAAATATATAATATATATATATATATTTTTATAAATTAACTCTAAATGTATTTTTCTAAATCAAAATCACATTCTAATTTAGTTTGCCTTGAAGTACTAAAATAACTAAAAATGTATAATAAAAAAACTACATAGACATATTAAAAATACAACAAAACCTAATAAAAATTAGGAAACTAAAACAAAATTACCAACATTTTTACAAAAAATGTAAATAAAAATGATAAAGTATTATTAGTGATACTAAAATAACACTGATGTTTTGACATCTGAAAAAATAAAAATTATATGCATTTTAATTATGCCTAAACACATGTTAGTTTTAGTTTTTGTTATTTAATATTATATTATTAAATTATACACTATTTTGTCAAAGTTAAAAAATACAAATGAAAAATTAAATGCTAAAAATTACCATCAGCTGTTTGAAATGCTAAAAAAAGGTACTTTATATGTTCCCAACATTCTCAGCTGCCATCACTTTCACTCTTTTTCTTTTGTTCTGTCATATCTGATCTTAGTTCTCCCTGCTCTTTGATAAGACTCTAGCCCAGCAGAGACTCTCTCTAGCACAGGATCCCCACTGTGAGCAAGATCTGATCCACGTGGAAACCCAGAGAACAGGGCAGAACATGTTACAGGCCTCCTCTTTAACATCACAGTAACTTTGCAGCAGTGTCATCTCTAGCATAGCAGCTTTGCCATTACAAAGCCATTTAAATCCACAGTTCAACATTACACAAAAGCAAATATAGATTTTGAACTGAGTAATATGTGTTCGCTATTTAAAATGGCATTAGAGGCAACTTAGGGATGATGAAGCCAAGCTAAAATTGTTGACAGGTCTAGTAATGCATCCGACTACTTGGTAGCAAAATTTATGCCGCAAAACCATTCATGAACTTTAGAAACTCCATTGATTCATGTGAATTGTGTGGTGCTCAAAGCAAATGGCTGAGTGGCTAATGTGTGAGCTTGAGTGCCAGGGATGGTTTAGTGGCAGGTGCTGAGGTCTTCGGTTGCCATAGCTCTCATTTTCTCCATCAACCCCAATACCTTGCTTACGCAGCTGGTGTTTAGCAGTGCTCGGCAACATTTTGTAAATGTTCCCTTATATGATGAGCATGCAAGTCGCAACAGCGGCCATCACCCAATTCAGTCAGAACACATGCTGACCTGCTGAGCGAGAGGGATGTTAGCATGGCCTCAGGGGGAGACAGACCCCAGATATCTATAAACTCAGTAACCCCAGTCATTACCTCAGTGTTAAATGCCAGTTGGTAGAACTAGCCACCTTTGAATCATGTTGTAGCTCCTTGCATAAACTAACTAAAATTGCAAACAATAGCTTTGTTTTGAATCAAGATTTCTTTCTTGTCCTCATAATGTTTAATAATCAATTCATTCTCAAACAATAAAATCAGCTGTTGCTCTATGATGACGTGCCATGTTACGGTAACTTTAAAACAAGTGGAAAACTTTCTTATGAAGCTAGACAAATATTCATATTATCTTGTGCAATCTGCCTCTCAAGGGAATGTGTCTTGTTTTAAAGGTATTTATGAAAACAAAAAAAGGATATATAGTAAACATAAATATATTGTTTTCATTACATCTGATGGCTGTTAGGTTAGGGTTTAATTCATGAAATGTCTGCTAAATACAATTTCTCAAACTGTATTTTTACCTAATTACATTTTTACCTAATATTCATGTAAAAACAGCTCAGCATGCTATCATACTTATAACAAAACAATCTATTTTGAGAAATATTGTGCATGGAATGTATGCAAATTGTATGCTCTATTTTATTTTATTTAATGCAATGCCATTTTGCACATTTTCAAACATGACTTAAGCGTCCAGATATTTTAGTGCTACTACACTCTCAGAAGTAAAGTTACACCTTTTCAAAAGGTATGCTTTTGTACCTATTAGGTTCAAGTATGTACACTTGAAATACTAATATGTACCTTTAAGGTACCAAAATGGACCCTTTAGTAATTAAAATGTACCTTTTTAAAAGGCACCACACCAGTGACAGCTTTTGTGCCTTTATTTCTGAGAGTATTCTAGTAGGAAACACTGTAGAATAATTTCTAACTGGAGGTACATGTTCACAGAACTGATGAATAATAGTCTAATAATTATAGTAGACAGTTAATAATTAATGACAGAGTTAGAAAGTTCTAAACTTACTGAGTATGAAATCTTCAGCTAGGAATAGCAAATGATTTTTGTACGTGAATAATTGTTTTGTTTTTCTTCTGATGAATGCTTTAGCAACACCTAATCCATCTCTGGAGTTTGCCTCAGTCCTTTCGAAGGTTTCCTTTTCATTAGGCTTCTCTTTCCACATCACATCTTTCTCCCTTCCATTCTCTTTCTTTCTCTCTCTGGCCATGTTTCATGAGAGACCTACTTTGAAAAAGTTCCATTACAAGTTGTCCCCTCAGAAGGGATCTAAATAAAGTGACTTTTATTGTAAGTGTCTTGTATGTGCGTGTCCCATTTGTGCAGCCGGAAGCGCAGCAGGTTGTTGTCCTTGAGTTGTGCTGGTCTTAATGTTGGTCTTGCACTCTTTCACCACTCACTTATACTCCCTCTCTTGCCATCTCAGCTATCTATCATGAGCTAAAAGCCAAAGTTAAGCCTTTTGGAGGTTGATTTAATCCGGAATCTAAAATTTAAACATTAAAGGAATAGTTCACTCAAAAATTTTAATTCTGTGATCATTTACTCACCCTCAAGTAGTTCCAAACCTGTTTGAATTTCTTTGCTCTGCCGAACACAAAGTAAGATATTTTAAAGAAAGATTTTAACCAGACTGTTTTGGTCGCCATTGACTTCCATAGTAGGAAAAAAAATACTATGCGAGTCAGCAAAACAGCAAACTTTCTTGAAAATATCTTCCTTCCAAAGACATTTATACAGGTTTGGAACTACTTCAGAGAGTAAATGATGACAGAATTTTCATTTTTAGGTGAACTGTTCCTTGCAGTGTGATAAATATATAACGATTTAGAAAAAATATGTGCAAAGGCATCGCAACTGCTTGGCTCAAACCACTGACAAAGACAAGGTTGATCCATCTTTATAATTTCCCAGCGTGCTTTATGTGCGATTAGAAGCCAAAATGTAATACTTGCCTATAGACGGTGGCTTTGATCTAGAATCCAAAATGTAAAAACCAAAAATTGAATGTGATTAATATATAATGATTTAGAGAAAATGTGTGCATTGGCATTGTGGCTGCTCGTCTCAAAACACAGACAATGATATCCCAGCATGCTTGCTTTGTAATCAGAAGGCAAAGTTTTATATTTGCCTATAGGTGGTTGTTTTAATCCGTAATCCAATTTTGACCAATACTAAGACTGATTAATAAACATTGAGAATTTGGGCATTGCAGTTGCTTGACTCAAACCATCGACAATAACATGTTTGATCCATCTCCACAGTATCCCAGCATGCTCCCTGTTTGATTTCTCTAGGGTATCTCGGGCTGGTTCTCTCTCTCTCTTATAAAGGGGTTGTACGTGCACCCGGACAGGCTATTACGCTGACTGATTTCCGTCTTTGTCTCTATTGCTCACGTTCATCAGATAAAGTTTCTATCTCTCTGTCATGCCATGAAATATGAGACTCGAAGAAGAAGATAACTCGAGATACATTCAGGCATCGCTCTGTTATTCATACATGCATAAACTCCATCCCAAAACCTAGTGAGCTGCCTACTTAGGTGTGCATAAAAGTTGAACCAAAAAATAAACATTATGCTGCCTTAAAAGATACCTAATTCTAAAACAGCATTGCATGAATCCGTTGCAAAGAATGCAATCCAAAGATGCTGATATAAATCTAAAAATCCAGGAAATAACTGATTATTTTATCCAATAATTGTGCACTCACTGTGTGTTTATGCTTAGTAAAGTATTGAATCATTAGCATCATAACATGCTAACATCAAATTCTAGCATGCAGTATCACCCAAACTAACGCATAGTTTGTTAGAAGTGCTCTGCATAGCTGCATAGATTCTGATTGGCTGTCAATGCTTTTAGTGTTGATCAGCAGGAAAATTTCAAAGCTATTGTTTCCGAGTTTCATTTTCGTTTTAGTTGTGGTGTGGACTTTGTAGTTAGCACTATTGTCTTTGCGTGAACAGGCCTTTTATACTAGTGTTTTTTTCTGATCTGGAGAGCAACTGTTCTCCTTCAGAGCACAGCCTGCAGGCGTCGACCCACTGTAGGTGTGTGTGTGTGTGTGGAGGGGTCTTTTTCCTGTTTGTGGCTGTTACTGTACAAGTTTAGCCCCCTTTCCCGTAACGCTATCTTTAATTGAGGTATTTGCATAATGGCCTGCGGTTGTTGTGCAAGAGTACTCATCATGTCTGTTTAATTGAAAGCTCTTTGTTGTAGTTTATGGAACAGAACGTTCAAGCGCAGCCCCTCCTTTGATGAGCAAACTCTCGTGTGGAGTCCTTTCTTTAAATCAAGTGTGCACGGCAATGGACCAATCAGTGCATGTGTGTGTTTAAACAATCAGTGATTGACTGCACAGTTGTTAGTTATTGCTACATGATTTTCATCACTATAACTTAATATAATGAGGTTGTGTCTAGGTTATTATACTTTAAATATAATAGAAAATGATTTATAATTATTTATATATAATTTATACACTTGTTTAATTTATTTATATTTGTATAAGATAAAATTAAATTGTTTTTAAGGTTAAATGCACCACAAAAATGTTCTATTAGAGGAAACAGGTTGTATTTATTAAGAGGAAACAGAAGCCAGCCAAAGTTCACTCACTCGAAACCTTCACTCATAAATAGCCCGAGAACATGTTATTTAAGCGAGTTCCTAATTTACCGACAAGGCTTTGATAATACTTGCTAGTATAATCCTGTGCATGCTCTGAGGAAGCTTTATTGCTGCTGTGAACACATGTCTGGCCTTTCTTTGACTCCCCTTTGCATGTGTGTGTGTGTATGAGAGAGAGGAAAAAAAAGGATGATGTTTTGTATGTTTCAACTTAAAGGGACGGTTCAGCCAAAATTATTTACTCACATCTGTGGAATACAATAGAAAATAAGAGATGCTTTGAAAAATGTTCATGCTGCTCTTTTCTATACAACAGATGCATATGGTAAATTCATGCCATATGATGAGCTTTGTATCCAGAATTTGAGACATTCACTTAAAATATAATTTATGCTTCTATATATTAAAGACACACATGTGTTTTGTTATGATATTCACAGAAACTTATGGTGTCAGAGATTGGAAATGTGGTGCAGTTCATCTTTTTACATCCAGTTTATTGTGAAAATATTGGCTTCAGAAAACGTACATATTAATAAGTCAGTTAAATGGTGTTTTTGATGCTTATTTGGACCTTAATAGCAATTGGTCAGTATAATCTTAAAGGGATAGTACACCCAACAATTTTAATACTTTCATTGTTTACTCACCCTCAATTTCAAACTTTTCTGAGGGATGTTTGAAAGTATACAGTATAGTACATTATGGGATACCGGCAACTGTTTAGTTACTCACATTCTTCAAAATATCTTATTTTGTGTTAAACAGAAATTCATACTGATTTGTATCCACCTGAAAGTGAGGAAATTGCACTTTTAAACTAAATATTCCTTTAAATCATACAGACAGTTGTGAATCTGAGTGGGTTTGTGATTTTCTGCCCTATGAAACAGCAGCACTGGGTTTAGCTTGGGAGGCCCACATGTGTGTGCGCGTGTGCAAGTGTGTGTGATTCCTGCTGTGCATCACCTCCTCCCCTGTATTTCCTGGTTGGGTATCAGATCAGTATTATCAGATCAGTGGGAACAATAGAACAGAACAGGATAATGTGTGTGTGTGTGTGTCTCGACTTTTATGTGCTTAAGGGATTGTCTGCTCCCTTGACACAGACAACGCAAATTTATCTTGTGAAAAAAAAGATAGAAAGAGAATCAGGTAAGAGGTTGAGATAGCTGTATCCTCTCTAGTTCGTTAGCGGCAGAAACAGGAGGCTAGATTGGGTGGCTTGTGCATGTCTCGGGCTCAAAGCACTAGGAGCGCTCAGATCCGACTCTGCCTGTGATGTGATTTGATCACATATCTTAATAGAGTTTCCATGGAGCTTCATCTGTGTTCCCCCACAGTGCCCTTGTATGCGCTATCTGTCTCTCTCTTGCTGTTTGCAGGTGCAGCTACAGAGAGAATATGCAGGCTTCCTGTGGTTTGTACCGGTGTGCACTGTTACTCCATTCACAGTGCAAAAACACACAAATAAACACGCACACACAAGCAACCCGCCGATTAAATGTTGCTCAATGCAAAATCGTGTTTTTATTTCGGAGTGAGAGGTTTTCATAACAGATGTTTGATAATAGGGGCTTTTAGGAAGGGGGTGAGATCTCAGCTGTGTTATTCTATGAGAGGTTTGTGTGTTTTGAGGGCACGGGGTGCTGGCTTTTTGCAGACGAGAGAGTGTATTAGTGTTGCTTTATCAAATGCGGCGACCCAAAACTGACCCTTTTAATTCATCACACATGTTTGTGGCCCTGCACATGGGTCACATTCTGTCATTTTTCACTTTACTGCTAAAAGAAAGTGAAAAGAAATGGTTTCACTAGCGTGGGCTTGTAACCTTCGGACTTGGGTAAACGGCAAAGACAAGCATGGTTTGATATTTTGTGAAGAAAGTGTGCCACTTGCTTGCATGTGGGTGGTTGCTAAGGTGTTGAGAGTGGTTTGGGTGGTTGCTAGGGTGTTTTTTTTTATATTCTGAACATTTTGCTCTATAGATAGCTCAGGCCCTTGCTTTTTTACATGGTATTTTATTGTAAAATACCTTTTTAAAATGTATGTTATTATTTATTTATTTATCCAAAAGATTTTTTAGCATGTTTATTTTATTTATATGTGCATGTGTATTATTTTTTGTAACAGTTAGTGAGAAAAAAAATTCTTCTTTTCTCTATTACATTTTTCACAGACTCCCTAGCACCTTTCTGCATGGTATGATAACGGTAGTGACACATGTAAATCCTTGTTAAATCACCAACTACTGTGCTTTTACTATCTTATTAAATCAGTGTACCATGATACAGCACTCTTCTAGGAAGGATCCCTGTAGGTTTTTATTCTAGTCATTTAATACAGTTTGTACACATCATCTTCCATTTTCCACAGTTCTTTTCAGAACATATAGTCGTTTAAAATAAGAACTCGCTTGGCGTTAATTTTAGAGAATGAACAAGAGGCAGTAGGAAAGAGAAAAGTGGGATTTTGCAGTGATGAATTGGAGGGAGCGTGTAGTCAGAATGAGGAGATAATAAGACGTGTAATTACCCATGGTCCTTTGGGCCTGCCCTGGATAATATCTCAAAGAGAGTGCGAAAGCAATGCCAGAGTAAGTGTTCTTTTACAGTGAATGTTCTTGTGCTATTTTGTGCAGCTCTAGCTCCATCCCTCATCACTCATGTGCCCCGAGTGTCCTCTTGTCTTCCTGGCCCTCACAGATCTGTCTGTTTCACGTCTGTCTCTTCTGTAGACTTGCTGTCAATAGGCTAATCATCACTTTCGTAACCATGGTAACTGCAAATGGATGCTCCAAAATGGCTGTAGTTAAGGGAGTATGACACTTTGGCTCCAGTAATTACCCATGATCCTTGCATCACAAAAAACTTCAATTAACAGGTGGGCATAGAGTGCGATTGTGTTTGATGAAATCTCAGTGATTTATAGAACAACCCTCCAAACTTTCATCTAGCTCTCTCTCTGTGTGTGTAGCTCTATGACTCAGGGCTTTTTACTGAAATTACAGGCTTCTGCAACCCACTGGTCGTCATATGAGTCACGACCTTAGGGAGACGCAGACACAAACACACACACATCTCTGATCACACCTCGTCAATCGCACCCACTCGCTTGTATTTGTGCCAACAGCCGTAGATGAGTGTCAGTATGAATCACACACCATTATAAACTTTTTCACTGTTAGTGTGCACAACAATGAAACTTATTTGAAGCGTGGGGATGATCGATACACACAAACTCATTTCTCCAACCAAGAGTGCTGCCTACCTAGACAACATTTTGAAGGCGTCATACTGTAGGTGCACTCCTGAAGTAAAGTCTGCTTTAGATGTTAACATACCTTTAAGATATCTTCTATTGGCCATGGCGTAACAAGATAGGGAGATAGTAAATCTCAGATTTCATCTTAATCAGCAAAAAGGAACAAGCAACATGACCTTTTTAGATTTTGTGTGTTGTGGAGTTGCTGTCTATGTAGTGTGAATGTTTTAGCTCGGTTTAAAGTGGTAACAACCATAAAAGTGGTTTTATTGAAATCAGACCACTAATTAATCTGCCTAATCAAGCTGACAAATTAGGTTACACTAGCAAATGACATTCTTAAGGGTTAAGACCGAGTAGAAATAAACCCTTTAACGCTAGATGCTTACCACAGATTTAAGATGCTGCCTAGAAGGCAGCTTCTCAAGCTGTAAGCAGCATGGCAGGTTTGGGATCAGAGCTCCAGTCTCATATTTCTATGCACTCACTGTGATTAAATCAAGAAATGATATGCTATGGTTTCTCGGGGAGCATGAAATACAGTATGCAGAAAGGCTTTCTCATTAAACACTGTATGGCTCGTTCTCTTTAGCTATGAACAGATGGATGTCAAATCCCCTGTCATTACTAAAGTAAGGGTGATACATTATTTTGGACAGTTAGATCAATAAAGCATCTCAGTGCTACAGCTGCAAGGTTTCCTAGCAACAAGCGTGCAGGGTGCTTTGATCTGATCCGAACATTCCAAATGTTTTTTGGAATATTTGAAATGTTCCAAAAACATTTTTCTGTAGTTATCAGAACAACTAATTAATGAGAACTACAGATACATGTTCACGAATGTCTAAATGTGAACGGATCAGTGGCTGAATTGTTGCACACATAAATCGAAGCTGTTGACGCTTCCAACAGATCGTTTATTTTTGCAGTGCAGACTATTGATCGCTGCAGGCAAAGAAACCAATTGCAACAAATAATTGTCTGAAGTTAATAAATTATAGGTTCAGTGTGCCTCTGTGTGTGTGTGTGTGTGTGTGTGTTATAGTTTCAGGGGTTGCTTGATGAATTGTTGGGTTAGACAACTTAAAGGAATAGTTCACCCAATAATTAAACTTTGCTGAAAATGTACTCACCCTCAGGCTATCCAAGATGTAGAGGAGTTTGTTTGTTCATTGGAACAGATTTAAATTTAGCATTTTATCACTTTTCCACCAATGGATCTTCTGCAGTGGGTGCCGTGAGAATGAGAGTCCAAAGAGCTGATAAATGTAATCCAGTTGATCAAACAACATCTTTTGAAACAAAATGCTGCATGTTTGTAAGAAATAAATCCATTATGACATTGTTTATCTTCAAACTGTTGCTTAATTTAAGAGTCCTTTATCTGTAATATTGCTTTATCCAGTAAAAGTCATGTTTGAATCAGGAGAGAAATATGCACAGATCAAGCATTGCTTAAAAGCAAAAACACTTCACGTATCATCAACACATATGTTGTTGGATGTTGATGCGAGAGGACAATAGTGGATGGATTTTTTTTTTTTTTTTTTACTAGAGGAACCATTATTATGGACTCATTATGGACTCTCATTCTCTCGGCACCCATTCACTGCAGAGCATCGTCTCTCAGCACCCTCAAACACAGCGTTTTCCCGCAGGTTATGCTATTTTAAATTAGATCTTCCCTGGGTTTATTTGTTTATTTGGCATCTAGCGTGAGATTTCAGCACCACACAGTATGTGTAATAGTTTTTACTACATATTCCAACCTAAGCTGTAATTGCTGCCGTGGCAACAGCGCTATTGAATTTATGATGGGTGTGCATGTGTGTCTTTGGGCTGATATAAATGTTAGCGTGCGTATGTGTGCTTGTACACTTTCACATGATCATTGACTCTAAATCTTCACAGCTCCTGCGTCAGCATAGCCTCTGCACAGAAGGACTCTGATTAAACTATATATTCAGTATTTACTACCTGTCATGTGATTATGCGATCTCAGGAGAGGCTACAATATCTCATTTTCTGTACAGGAAGTGCATGCATTCCTGGGGGAAATCGAATGTGCACCAGTCCATTCACTAATTCACATGATCTTCTGTCTGGACCATAATTAGGAAGATTAACCCTTTCGTCACCTTGTCACTGCAGACTGATACTTTTTAGTATTTATTTTTAGTTTAAAGTAGTACAGTGTACACTTCTTGTGGTGAATGGTTGTGAAAATGCATTCATGCAGAGAGTGGCTAAAATGTGTACTACAAAGTAACACACTACAAAAGAGAAATTATGGGTTGTGTTTGTCCTGAAGTGTTCATGTTAGTTTCAGGTTTTGGTTGATAAATTGTTAGGTTAGATGGCTTAAATTGTCTCTTGTCTCAAGATGTACTGTAGGTCCTCAAAGCACAGTGTTTTCCTGCAGGTTATGTTGTTTTAAATGAGATTTTCCTGGGGTTCATTTGTCTGTTTGGCATCTAGAAATCGGCACCACACAGTAATGTGTAATAGCTTTTACTTCATATTCCAACCTAGGCTGTAATTGCACACTTTTAGCAGTACACACAGAGGCTGAAATGCAGTACAGTAGAGAATAATACACACACATATCACACAATACACACATATACAACTAATTATATTCTTTATAAAACATATTCAACATATAAGAGAAAAATACACTTTTTTGAATTAAATGTGTATTTCAAGAGAACGTATCTGAAGCTTTTATCATTGAATTGTGTGTATGTTTGACTTTTTTAAACAAATATTATCCAGTATAGTGTACACTGCACAGCATGCAATATGAAGTATGCAAAAAATTCTGTTCCAAAAAATTTTAGGAAAACT
The DNA here is from genome assembly GCA_032357445.1 of Enteromius radiatus. NCBI lineage: Eukaryota > Metazoa > Chordata > Actinopteri > Cypriniformes > Cyprinidae > Enteromius > Enteromius radiatus. The sequence goes on from JAUCMS010000079.1 coordinate 2,941,534, forward strand.
TTAAAATATTTTAATTTAAGACATTATATTTTATAACTGCTATGACAATGAAAAAGATAAACACTTCTTTTTTAATTTATTTAAAGAATCTTTGATATCATCTGCTTCAAATATTGGCCAAATTAGCAATCATTTAAAATTTGTGCACACAACACATCGGCTTTCCCATTTCCTCCTCTCTTAATGAGAAAAACTTCAAGTAAATTGTTTCTGTCAGGTTCAGCTGCTGATCTGTTAATCTGAGTGGGGGTTAGACAAAAGAGGAGAGGAAGTGGTTTGGAGCTGTGCTGAGATTATCTCGAGTTCAGCTAATCTAGTACGGATGTAACTTTTATTTTTAACATGAGAAGCAGAGCATTATCTTTCTGTCTGGTTGTGTGAGACTTTGGAGCCACGTCCAAACCGACTCATGGGCTTATACTGTAGTTTGACACCCACCCACACACTCACACACACACACACACACATACTGTAATCACGGTCAGCGGTATTTTCAGGGCGATATGCAGCTGTTGGCTTTATGGAGGCAGTGTATAGAAGCAGCACTCACAGAATGCTGGGCACAAACAACCTCTGCTTAATTTAAAGTAGTGTGTTTGCACCTCTCTTTTAATGGGCTCTAAACAAGAGATTGAGACTTAGGCAATCAATTGCACTGGATTTCTGCTCTTGCTTTAATTTCCTTTGGCAGTGGGAGTGATTCCTCTAACATCAAACGGAATGGCGATTCGTTGCGGAAAAACGCTTGCGAATACTTAAAGCATAAAGTAATTGAAATGAGCCATTGTATCTCCAACGGTGATTTGCAAAGCAGTTTTTGAATTTGCAAAATAATGTATTCCTTGGAGAATGAGGACTGTTTTTTCTGCTCTCGGTTTCTCATTTCTAAGGCTTTTTATGTTCACTTGAGTAGTTGCTAGCTGATTACATCATCAGTCTCTCCATGTACCCTTCTTAAGAGTGCTGTAACAAAACGGATTTGGACTGAAGGGTCAAACAAAGGGAAGCGTCTCTAAGATGCATGAATAACCAAAATCACCATTCATTGCAAGATTTATTGGCATCAGGTTAATGAGTTAGGGGAATGTGCTAAAATGGAAATATTTTGCAGTAGAGAGGAAGTCATTCAACTTTATCTTAAATCAAGATTTTACTACAGTGAAAATACTCCTAAAAATGACACTTGTTAGTACATTTGGATGTTTAGGATATTTTTTACAATGTTAAATTGTAATTTTTTTTCGCTTATGTGTAGTTTATTCATGTCTGGTTTATTGTAATTTCTGTAATATTCAAGTCTTTGTGTTTTTATGAAGTCATCTGTGGGCAGAATAGTATACTAACACTGGTAGTACACACTGACCATGCCGTGCACGTATGTATGCATTCAATATATGTGACCCTGGACCACAAAACCAGTCTTAAGTCGCTGGGGTATATTTGTAGCAATTATCAAAATTATTGATTTTTCTTTTATGCCAAAAATCGTTAGGAAATTAAGTAAAGATCATGTTCCATGAAGATTTTTTGTAAAATTCCTACTGTAAACATATCAAAATGTCATT